>JANIJG010019488.1:71008-83506 GCA_024611175.1 Megaceryle torquata
AGATGAGAATCAAAGAAACAAAGCCTCTTACCTGTGTGCTGGATGTAGGGGTGGAGGAGAAGACATCCCAGGGTTTGTAGGTGCGTATGTTGGACTCACTCCACTGTCTGTTGCTCTCTAGCTGGGGAACCTAAGCGAGAAGCAACCACATCATCCCTGTAGATTGCTCTTGTTCAGAGCAATAGAAGTTCTGAAAAGTTTATTTTGGATGAATTCAGAGGAGAAAAAACAGCTGAGAAAAGGCTGAGCTAATGCATCCTATAGGTCCAATGCATCCTATAAGTCCACCATAGTCCTTGTGCATCTCTTGTTTCCAGAGTGATCTGTAAGGCACATTGTTAGTTAAGGACTATTTTGAGAGCTGAAAAGGAGGCAGAGATAGGGGCAAAGAACTGAAAAACTGACCAGCTCTACAACAGATGACAAAATGTAAGCAGTGAAGCCTGATTTTTTTTCCAGTCCCTCATTCTCCATAAGCACCGACCTTCTCCCCAAATTTACTTGGTGTTTAGTTGCAGTCACCTTGAGAGCCACATTGCCCACCTTCCCTCTGGCTTTGTGGTGCATAGCCAGCACTCAGCACAACTCCTGGCTGAGAATTACCAACCAGGGTCATTCAGGGTGGAAAAGTGAAGCAGACTATGGAGAAAAACCCATTTCTTCATGAGATGGGGAAGAAAACCTGTAGTTTGGAAACTATTTTAGTTAGGAAGTAGCTACAGAAACTGGTTGCTAACTGCAGCGTGTGACACAGAAGCACGTCAACGAGCACTGCTCCACATGGCAGTCCTTTTCCTGACAGGGTCAACTGAAAGCCTCCTTCTCTACTTAACCATAATAGAAGCTGATTTTATCATTTGCAACTCTCCAAGCTTTATTTTGCCAGTTTCTACTTGCAGCAGCATTCTCTCCCACAGATGCTGCCATCTCCTCTGCTTACAGCTAATTCCTCATGTGCTGCAATTTCCTGAATGGCTTCTTGTTTTTTCACGAGTTAAGTGTATTCTTACTGTCTAATCCAGGATTTGTGCTGGTCAGCTAAGGGCAACTGGACTAGGCCATACATTTACTTTCCAGACTCTGTGAAGAGAGTCTGCTTTAGGTTCACAGATGCTACATTAGTTTTAGCTTAAATATAGATCTTCTTTTTAGAGATGCTGCCACTTGAGCCACATTCTTTTTATAGAGGGGGCCTGAGATATTGCTGAAACTGGTGTGTGCGTGTGTGGGGGGGGATAAAAAGGTTTTCTTCTAGCCCAGAGCTCTGTGAAATGGGATGTTATAGAGGTTTTTGAACCTAAATCATGACTAGACTGCATAGGTGCCAGGATTTAGAAGTCTCCAGTGCCACTACAGCTGACACCTGCAAGAACTGAGAATGTGGAGCATCTGTAGTGAGTTTAATCCCTCAACACAAACAGATGAAACTCCCTCATTCCCAGCAGCTCAGAGAATGGATTTCCAAAAAAAAAAAAAACCACCAAAACCAACCAACCAACAAAACCCCAAACACACACACCTAGCTATCCTCTTCTATTTAGTATTAATAATGCACATACATGTCTAGGAAAAGCAGTAGTAAACAGGTAAAACTACTTTGAATTTCTTGGAGTTTGTCTCTTTCTGGCTGCCACCTCATCCTATTAAATCTTAGCACCAGAGTTGACCAGGCAGGAGAGAAAGAGAGAAAGTATCATTATCTAGAATGAAAAAAAGTGGCCACCCTCTCAGAAATTTGCCCCTTTTCTTCTCTGGGGTTTGGAGGACTCATCAGGGGACAGGGAAGTCAGTGCAGAGGCAAAAGGAGGTGTTTTTTTTTCCTGCCTGAGGAGTTTTAACCTCTTTGGAAGGTGTTGGGGTAGCTTAAGCTCCTTGGATGCCTCTCTGTTCTTGGGATTTGGGTCTGGTGTTTTTTTGTTGTCATTGTATTAGGGTTTGTTTGTTTTAATCACTTTCTTTGTAAGTTCCCTGCCTTCTTTGAAAGTCCCTCTTGGACCAGGAGGCTGAAAAGTGCAGGTGCACTACTGTTTACGTCTCAATGACAGACAGTAACCTCTCAGAGCAACAAGGCAATTCCCATTTTATTTTAGAGACAGAGTATTGCAACAGGGAGAGATTCATGCAGAGAGAAGAGTAAGCAATGGACAGGAAAGGAAAAATAAATCCTCAATAAGATCTAACTGATAACTAAAAAAACCCAAACCAAACCTACCAACCAAAAACAAATAAAGGAAAAATTCTATTTCAATTGGTGTTTTAATAATGTTTTCATTCTTCGTAAAAGTAGGCTTTTAAAAAAAATAGCTTTCTATGTAATGAAAGCTAATCCTGATGGGGTTTATACTGGACAACCTGAACTCTTGGCTAGACTTGTCTGGGATGGGGATTTCAGAGACTCTCCCTGGCTTTCCTGTAAGAATGCCTCAAGATCCTGGGCAACTTCTCTATCAAGAGCATTGCTCTGGCTTCTCAAATGCAGATGTTACTGATGGAAAAAGAAACCTCACTGATGACACCTAGTGTTTTCCCAAATCACAGCTGAGAAGACTTCTCTAAGGGGTACCCAAAAGGCCTCCCCTCCCACGGGGGGCCCTGGGAGGAGAGTATCAGTGGGTGAAGCTCCAGTTTATGCCTCAGGGCTTGCTTGTCCACAGCTATGTCCACAAAGAATAGCTACTGAAACACTTTGCTGCCATCACATCAGCAGGAAGGGAGATTGAACCTCAAGGAATTCACATCTGCTGACAAAACCCCACCAATTACAGGCTTTGCTACTTCCCCAGCAACCTGGTAACCAGTTCTTCTACAGAATGTTTGTGCAAGGAGGTTTGTGTGAGTAAGAAACAAATCACAGCCTTGGATACAAAACGTGCAACTTCCAAGTGGACCACGTTTGCTGTAAACACATAAGAGCATCTGATAATAAGAGCCAATGGAGGTGCAAGAAGTCTTTAGCAGGAGAAGTGGACCTCTGTCTGAGGATGTATAAGAAAAGAAACTTCTCTTACTACTAGTTTGGAGAAGCAGCAGCTATAATGGATTTAAGTGACCACTTCTAGCAGCAAGTGTACAACTGTGTTTCCTGACAAGGTCTATTAGGAACTGTACAATGGCACAGCAGGCAAAAATTGGAGTCAGACTTCTCTGCTGATGTGAAGCACTCAACATCAGTATTATGCCATGAAGTCAAAAAGCAGAGCTAGGAAAAACCTAGCTGGGATGTAAACCCATCATACAGGAGTCCTGCTGGTTCCTGCCAAGTGGCAAATGGAAGTTTTCTGCTGTCTGGGAGGAGCATGGTGTAAAGAATCACACATCTTTGTTCCCATCTCCCTGCTCTGGGCAGGCAGAAAAACAGCTGAAGCAACTGAGAGGATCATGAAAGAGCAAATGAGTTTGCCCCAAATCTCTTAATCCTCACACACCAGCCCAAACAAACAGGACCAGTCACATGCATCACAAAAGGCCAGTACCCAGACTGATTCCTGCAGTTACAGGCAGAGGATAAAGCTTTACAAACTTTTTAAAAAACAAAAACAACCCCCAGTATGTTTTTAAAGCACAAGAAAAAAAAAAAAGGCACAGAGACTGAAACGAGGAAAGATAAAATTTGTCTTTGCCTTGCACTGTGGCACCCAGCATCCTGCAAAATTCAGCTTAGGTCTATAGATCTTGAAGGCAAATGAAGAAAGAGAGAGTTCACACATGGGAATGCAGATGCTGAGAATAAATCAGCAGAGACATTTCAATAGAGGTACGAGGCTGGCAGAGCAATGCATTGGCACAGCCTCTGTTTAACAAATGAATCCTCAGGGCAGCATATTTCTGGGAAAGCCGTTGGTCATTCCTTTCTCACCACTCCCCTGCACCCCGACTGAAGCGATGACTGAGTATTTACAGCCTGGCCGTGTCAGGGGGTTGACAGTCCTGCTGATTTAAAGCATGGGTCTACTAGGAAAAGCAACTCTGTGAACGATAACCTTGTGGGTTTCTATTTATTGTGTCTCACTGATTTTTCAGTTCAAGTGAACTAGAAGAAAAAAAAATTATACATAACTCAGCCAGATTGGGTTCTTTCTTATTTACCCACCAATGGCAATCTGCAACCCGTGAGTTAAGCTCTTTTTTCATAGCTGAGGAAACCCAAACTAAAAGGTTCAGTGTAGCATTTACTCTCTTGGCATTTAAGTGAAAGAAATGCCTCCCTCCAGACCTCCCTTCCCTGCAAGTACACTTCTCCTTGGCAGCCAGGCGTCCTGAACCCATTCTTCAAAGAGAAGCTCCAGGTCGTACACCCTCAGGCAGCAGAGGAGGGAGAAGGGGTTGTTATACCTGCTCATTTCTTTCTCATTGTAGAGAAAAGTGAGCCTTAGGCACAATTTTTGTGAATACATTCCCATCTACTGGTTTGGGGTTTTTTTTTCCAAGCTCTCTTCTCCACCCAAAACTGTCCTTTACAATTGACATGCCTGTGGTTCTTTTACCTTAGTCCTACCCTGCAAGCTATATATGTTGCATGGCAGCATAAATCATTAATAACTCCATCAGAGTCAGTGGAACCATTCCAGTAGAAGAAAAAGAAAAAACAGTCCAATTCCCCCCATTAATCTGGCCCATCTGTTCTCCATTTTCTTTTCTGTTAGGAAAATAGCCATTGAGTATCCAATAGTGTATATAATATATTGCAAGAGAAAGCAACCGGGCAGCTTAGTTCAGCTGCTCAATGATGAAAGGCCCTCAGCACTTCAAGACTGCCTCTCAATTTGTTCTTGATCAAACCCTAAGGGGGCTGAGATTTCATGGACCAGAGCTGGCCACAGAAATTTGGTTTGTGTTTCTTTTATTCCATTTTTTGCATGAAAAGAATGAATGCAGAAAACTGTTCTGATGAGATTTTTCAGCTTTAAAAAAAAAAAAAAACAAAACTCCATTAAAGCAGAAAAGCTGGATTTTCTGCTGCGTTCTTCCCTCCTGCTTGTCCCCTTTGATTTGCTACGTGGCTCAGAGATCTTTTTCCATCAGCTCGCTTTGTTACGGTGCAGCTTTTCAAAATTTGGCTGTATTTAGGAAAGCACTGGAAAACAGCAAGAGGGGAAAATTTAAAAATCAAAGGGAGACCTGCCAAGCCATGGATGAAACTGACTCTGTTACCTTCAGTGAGGAAGCATGGAAACCAAGGAAGAATGCTTTTAAGATGTTAATACTTCCTTTAGAAGCATTTCATGAGAACTGGGAGACAAACAGTCCATATAAAGCAAAGCTTTAACATGTTTAAGGAATTTAAGATCTGCTTTCTCACAGGAAGCTGAACTCAAACTTTGACCTTCAGTTTCTCCATCTCTCAGCTTTAGGTAATGGGATCCTGAGGCAGCCTTGGAGCAATGTTTCCATTTTTACCAGTTAAAAATGGAAAAGAAGGGGGGCCCTGGTAATTCCCAAGGAAACAATGCTTCTCTTTGGGCAATATGCTTGAATAACAGTTTGTATATATAATACATATATTTTCATTCATCCTGGAAGAGCACAGAACCACAGAACTGCAGAACCAGCAACCTGATTTCAACTTGTTCTTGCTTGTGCTCAGTTTGCATTTAGAGTGCATGGCCCTTAACTGTTCTTCTGCCTGTCAGAACACAGGAGACTAGGAAGTGTGACAAACATCACTTTGGAAGACTGATTGCTCTTCAATTATCACATAGGTCTTCTCTTGATAAACTCCCTGGTGTTGCTGAACTCAACTAATGGTGACCTACAGTCTCTCTAAGAAAAGATCCTGAAAGCAACTAGGGGAAAAATAAGTAGTATTAATAGTTACATTTTCTACACCCAGCTGCTTTAATAGCAACTCTGGTGCCATTATCTCCTAGCAGCATGATGGGTGGCCACAGATCTTGATCGGACAGGCATTTTTTTACTTTCCTGAAGAATCAGCTCTTGAGAGCAGACAGAGAGAGGCAGAGCATCCTTTCTGACTTTTTATAAGTGGTGCCTGTCTTCTTTCACTGCTTGTTGTCTCCTCGTTACTGCCAGCATACCTGCCACTGGTATGATTCCAACTGCATATTAACTCCACCAAGAACAGGTGAACAGCACCTTAAGTGGCAAGAAAGCCTGGGCAAAGCACCTGTTACTGGGGATCAGAGCATGCCAACCAAGGAGAGTCTTGATTAAAACCTTAATTTGCCTGTACATCACACAGTTACTAACCCATTAGCAGCTTCCTACATTACTAGTAGTATTTCAAAGGTGAACTTTCAAAGGCCACAGCAAGAAAAAAAAAAAAGGTATTTTTTTCTCATAGAATTTTATAATTTTCATGATCATTTTCTCCCAAGCTGCTTTGTAGCAACAAGGCTGTTAGAAGATCTGTCCTTCTTGCTGGCTACAGCGGAAGACCTCACTAGCAGTGATTTTGCAGAAGAAATTCAATTCACCTGTTACCTGCAGCTCTAGCAACTGAAAAGCTCTTATTTTTCACCTGGTAGCAAATACCAAGTATTTTTGAATTCAGATGTAAATAACATCCAGGTGTTTTAAGTACTAAAACCCACAGGACAGACTGGAAAACAGTGCTAGAGATTTTTTCCAGGCCTTATAGTTGTATCTTATGAGCACATGAGATTGAAAAAAGCACTACAGCTCTTCAGTGTCTCCCACACTAATAAAGCAACCCACAGGTGCCTCTTGTACAACAGAAAAGCAGTTCAACTACAGATGTCCACTGAAGTTTTTCTCCTGGGAGAATAGCCCTGGAGTCTCTAGGCATCATTTTTGCCATGCCTCAGGGAAATAAATCTATACTGGGAGGAAGAAGGAGAGAAGCACTGCAAGACCTGTGGAACTGACACAACATCAGAAGCTCCCACGCCCCTGAGCTCTCCTTGCTGCCTGCATTGCGCCATTGTGGAGGGGATACCAGGGGCAGAGGGGTTATGACAACCACCAGTCCATAGTAAAGTGACCTACAGCAAGTTGCTCAGCCAAACAGAACACCAAAGGGAAACCAGTCCCTTTAACAAATTCCCTCTCATTGCATCAGTTGAGCATATATATGTGTACCTACAGAGCATTTAAAAGCATATCCTTAGACCACTGCCTGCTGGAGGGATGCTGCCTGCAATCACATTATCCACCCCCTTAAATCTGCCTGTTCTTTTGACTCTTTCTTTACAGCATATCTGAAAGTTTTCTCACTTGCCACACCTTATTTTGCTCACACAAAAATATTCCATTAATCATTTCTTGTAAGAACTCAGAGAAATAAAAGGAAACATTACCTGACTCAAAGCTACTCCTCCAAACCCTTCCTTTCCAGGAGGGCCCCTCCCAGCCCCATTTTATAAGGGGAAGCAAAATCACTCTGGTGTTGCCTGATGTTAACTGGAGACACCTGCTATGGTGGCAGAGCTACAGCAGAAGAGGGTTTGAAAGAAAGGCTCAGGAGCTGAAACCAACTGTGAATTGTTTTCCAAGTTACCCTGCTGTGCCATTTTTTAGATGGCTCTCATCCTGCCTCCCTTTATTCTCCCCTTTCTTCTTCCCTGTTGTATTCTCACTCACTGTTCCCTTCTCTGCAACTCTTCCAAGTTTCAGCTCACACCACTAAAATTTTCTCGCTTGCTTCTTGGTCCAAACATTTCATGTTTTAAAACGCCAACACCTCAGTCTCTCCCCCTAAAACAGCGTGCCTCCACTATACAGGAGCCTTTAGCTACACCATAGCTTTCAGTTCCATTGCATATTCATCCTCAGAATTAATTTTCAGAAGGCAATGATCTCTGCTGCTTTTCCTCTGGACCAGGCTTTGCCAGACACTTTCTCGTTATGTCACTCAGATTCAATTTCACTTTCCTTCGGACTAAATATTGCTGCAGATACCTAACGCTTTCCCTCTGCTATATAAAAATAGAGAGACCTTTCCACCACTTCTTAAAAACTCTATTGAGGTTCCTGTATAACACAACGGGAACATTTGCAGCGAGCGTTTCTGGTTTCTCCCCAAACTACCAACCAATTGCTTGCGTTTAGAGGACCAGAGTCTAGCCCTTCGTTATTAATGCAGCAAGAAGTGTTTCCATTCACTCCGGTGCCCAGGAGCTGGATATAGCCTCTGCGTCACCCGAAATCGAAGAGCACCCCTGTGGCATGTGGCACAGGACATTCCTGGCAGCTGCTGGCCACTGCCTCATCTTTACTGTGCTTGTTTCCTCCGAGTGCTTTAGAGCAGCAGGAAAATAAAAGATTATATTTTAAAGTTATATATCGCTGCTTCAAATCATAACATAATGTGGCTTTTCCCTGGGTAATGCCACTAAAGATCCTCCCAGCTTCCCGTGTTCTCTACCTGTAAAACAGCTTTCACTGCTCCCCTCTTTTCCACCTAGTGGAACTGGAAAAAGGTGCTTCTACTGGTAAAATCCCCATGAAGTAGGTGTGGAGACACCCGTGACGAACTCTGCGTAGAGAGGAGCTCAGTGGGATGTACGCAGCCAGAGGTTCAGGACTGATACAAAAATCCCTACATCAATCATGAGGCATTTTTAAAAGACCTGAAATACTCTTGTTGTGGAAGAGACTAAGCCCAAGGTCCTGCCTGCCTGTCCCAGGCAGCCTTTGCAGACAGCTGGGTGATGCATAGGTGGTGCATTTTGGGTTACAGCACCATGAAAGCACCCAGCACGTATGAGCCACAGAAGCTGAAGTTATTGACAAAGGTTTTTTTTTTTAATAGGATCATAGAATGGGTTGGGTTGAAAGGGACCTTAAAGATCAACTAGTTCCAGCCCCCCCCGCCATGGCAGGGACACCTCCCACTAAACCAAGTTGCTCAAAGCCCCATCCAACCTGGCCTTGAACATTTCCAGGGAGGGGGCATCCACCACTTCTCTGGAAAACCTGTTCCAGTGTCTCATCACCCTCATAAAAAAAAAAAAAAATTGCTTATATCTAATCTAAATCCACCCTCTTTCAGTTTAAAGCCATTACTCCTGGTCCTGTTGCTGCATGCACTTGTAAAATGTCCCTCTCCAGCTTTCTTATAGGCCCCCTTTAAGTACTGGAAGGCTGCTATAAGGTCTCCCTGGAGCCTTCTCTTCTCAAGGCTGAACAACCCCAGCCTTTGTTCATAGCCCTCTGCTCTAGCCCTCTGCTCATCTTCATGGACCCCCTCTGGACTTGTTCCAACAGGACCATGTTCTCCTCATATTAGGAGCCCCAGAGCTGACTGCAGTACTCGAGCTGGGATCTTACAAGAGTGGAGGGGGGGTGTGTGGAATCACCTGCCTTGATCTGCTGGCCACAGTTGGCTTTCTGGGCTGCAGACACACATTGCCAGGTCATGTTGAGCTTCTCATCATCCAACACCCCCAAGTCCTTTTCCTCAAGGCTCAATCCTTTCTCCACCCAGGCTATACTTGTGCTTGCAATTGCCTCAACCCTGGTGCATTTTCTGTGCAAGCTTTCACTCAAGAGGAGTGGCAGCAGCAGGGTGGAGGCAGGAGCTGCTGTATTTGACCATTTACTCAAAATCAAGTCCTCTTCCCCGGAGGTCAACACCCCCCTTTTGCTCACTCGGTCTTTGCTACAACAGACTGGACAATGCCCATATAGCCACCGCAGCAACAACCTGGGTAGAAGATTCAGCCAGGAAGAACAGCATCTGGAGAAGAGATGCTCATTGAAAAGGCTGTTACTTCATCTAATGAATTCCAGGAAAATGCGCTTATATTTTGATTAGGGGTGTTCAGAGTGGGAACAGCTAGTACAGCACTTGAGATAAGGTAGAGGCCAGATAGACTCAAATAGCAAATCTTGGTATGACTTCTTATGCCGTTGTCTGCCCTACATCATCATGAGGTCTGCATGTCTCAGCCAGCTAAAAATAGAGCAGCCTACCCCCGCCTTTCTCTGTGTCCAGCCTGTGGGAGGAAAGACTTGACTCACTCACTTGTGTTTGGGTGAGCCCTGTGAGCTGCATCAGCACAGGGCAACGAGGGTCACAGAATGAGTCACAGAATGGTAGGGGTTGGAAGGGACCTCCGAAGATCATCAAGACCAACCCCCCCCGCCAGAGCAGGACAAAACAAGAGCAGATCACTCAGAAATGCATCCAGACAGGGCTTGAAAGTCTCCAGAGGAGACTCCGCAACCTCTCTGGGGACTCTGTTCCAATGCTCTGTGACCCTTGCAAGAAAGAAGTGCTGAAGCCATACAGGTCACTCCCTGAGCTGCAGCAGACAGACAGAGAAAATGCATTCACCCAGGTTATCAGCTGACCTAAATGGACCAGAGGCTGCCACTGGAAAGTGTCTCTTCTCCATGCCCTGGCCCTGGAGACATGTACACCTCCTGCTGAGGCACCTCACTCATCTCCCAGCCACTCTGGGCTGCAGAGAAACAGCTGAGGCTTATAGCTACTTACCTTCTTTGGGGTTTTTTGAGGGGGTGGAGGGGTTGCTACACCAAAAATAGACCGTGGCTTTTCCTTGTCCTCCTGTCTGTAAGCCTAAGGGAGGTAACGCTGGCCAGCGGTGGTGGCTTGGGCAGGGCACTGGGGATGACAGCGTTCCTCGTGCTTCGCCAGGGCAGCAGAAGGATATTTAGGCAGATGTGCTGCACATCCTCATCCTTATGCCACTATGAGCTGTTTCCTTTCAAAGACAATAGAAGCATAACATTGATTTTCAGACAGCACGTCCCATGCAGCACACTCAGGAGATGCTGGGACTGTCATTGCTGAAGATTTGTAACAGGGAGCCTAGAAAGTTCAGCTACTATACAAAAAATAAAACATCCTATAGGCTAGAACAGCAGCACAGTTTTTCTATTCAACCTATTTCCAAACTGGTTATTGAAAAAAAAAGTTCTATTTTTTGGGTGAGAAGATGTGGAAACCCTTAGAAATACCATTTTTATATTAATTTCTGGTTACTGCCATGAGGCATGCCAGACTGAGTGAGGACAATATTAATCCAGTGCCTGCTATTTAGCTGTGTGTCCTAGAGCAGCTCCCAGGCATCCATTCTGGTGACAAATTTAGCTGTGTGTTTGCATTCATCGTGGAAATTCACCATGTTATACAGGTGGAAATATGAAGGGCTGAGATCACAGCTGTCGCTTTGAGTTTAGGGGGTTTGTTTGCATTTTTGATGTCATACCCAGAGCTGAAACCCAAGCTTTTTAGTGATTTTTGACCATGTGGTGCAGTCAGGGAGGGTGAAGGGGCTGATGTCTGGGCTTGGGCTGGGGAGAGGAGGAGACTGCCACAATGCTGCTACCATCTGGGCACACGTTCACACGTTGTCCCAGCCTCTGCTAATGTTAAATGAGGATAATTACATTTTCCTCACTCCCAGAAGAGTTGGAAGACAGCCTGTTGATGTTATTCCCAAAGTGCTTGCCAGCTGCCTAAATAGTCTGTAAATATTTTGCAGACACTCTAACTGCAAGCACATCACATTTTTGCTCCAAGTTTTTCAGGCTTTTTCCCAGCTTCCCAGCAATGCTGTCAGCAGAGCAGGCAGAGGGCAGAGGCACACTGGGGTGGGAGAGAAGCAGGCAAGAGTCCAGAGCAGGACATCCAGGGGCAAGAATGAAGACAAATGACCCAGGATATTGGTCATCCTGGGATGAGCAACCAAAGGAGCTTTGCAGTTTGCCTGTGGTATCCAGTGGCTTCACTGCTGTGCCAGTGGGGTGGAGCTCCTGGTTCAGGTGGATGGAGGGGAACCCCTCAGCTGGGAGAGGACACCCTTGGTGGAGATGATGCTGCTTCAGAAGGGTTCCAGAGGAAGCGCCCATCAGGCAACTGTCATCTGCTCTCTCTCACCCTATGAGAACTGGAGAGCACCAAATGCAGTTACTGGGTGTTGACTCAAAACAAGCAAAGGGAGCCTCTGTTCTCCCTAAACTACAGGTAAACTGCAGAGCCCAGGGGCTGTTTCACCCTCCGAAGTTTCCACTTACAGCCCTTCTCTTCCATAAGTTTGGAAACAGCATCTCAGTCAAAATGGAAACATGCCATGGGAGTTTCTCCTCTGGAAATCTCAGTTGCTAATCTTGCTGGACAGGAAGAGCTTCACCCGAAAGCAAATGTCTCGGTGCATCAGCAGCACCAGAGTGTGGCAGGACAACCCAGCCGTGAAGAATCATCTGCCAGGCACCTTCAGCAGCACTCAGAAGCTGTTCCAGGAAAAATCCCATGCGGGAAAAATAAATCCAGACCAGCATGAAAACAAAGGCTTTCTGAGGAAGCATCCAATGCCAGCAGGGATACATGCCAAGGCATCCACGAGAAAAAAAAAAAAAGAAAAGAAGAAAAAGAGAAAAAAGAGAAAAAAAAGGAAAGAAGGAAAGAAAGAAGGAAAGAAAGAAGGAAAGAAAGAAGGAAAGAAAGAGAAAGAATGAAAGAAGGAAAGAAAGAGAAAGAAGGAAAGAAAGAGAAAGAATGAAAGAAGGAAAGAAAGAGAAAGAATGAAAGAAGGAAAGAAAGAGAAAGAA
>JANIJG010019489.1:1111-61987 GCA_024611175.1 Megaceryle torquata
TCTTTCTGCCCCCCCCCCGCTGCGGGCCGGGGTTTATTGAAAACTGTTGGTAAAAAGTTATTCCCCCCCCCCCCCCCCCTCCTGTCAAGGCAAAAGGCAACAGCTTCAGAAACAGTTCAGTTCTGTAGCAGCAGCTACTTGGAATAATCATTTTGTTTCAAAATACAAGGGAAAAAAAAAAAGAAATTTAAAGGGCATGCAATTAAACCACAAACTAAATTTCTGAAGAGAAAAAGAAAGCCAACGGAATAACTTGGGCACAGCAAGGGCCTCACTGCATTTGAAATGCTATATGCCCTTTTTTGTGTAAAAAAACCTAGAAATAAACCTAGTATAAAAGCTATGCTGGATGGAAATAGGGATCCTTAAGACAACATGAGCGTGCTTACGCATTTTAATACCCAGCTTATGCATAAAACTGCATTTACGTCAACTCTTTGTTCAGCTATATTTTAGTTAGTTGTATCAGTGGGGATTCTCCTCACTAAATATCCATTTAGCAGATAGGCCACAAAGCCACACAGGAGAGAGGTTTTCAAGGAATCAACCAATCCCAGGGTCGCCACAGTAGATACGATTCAAGCACGAGAGCAGCTCAGCAATTGTCCCTAGTCACAAGACGTGCAAGGAAAGCAAGACAGGTGCTGGGAAAGGCTCCTGCAGAGTCCCAGGGATGGCAAACAGACCACCATCACCCATGGTCATTTATATTCTACTACTGTGACTGTGCTTTCTTGTGGGTTTTTTTTTTTTTTAGTTGGTTGGTTTTCGGGGTTTTTTTTAACTATTTTATTTCGTGTGGCAAAAACCAACCTCAGGATGCACTTGTGAGTGGTTTTAGCATTATGAATGATGCAGCTCTCAGTAGCCAAGCATCATAAATGGGAGATGGGATACTAGCATTGTACTGTACATGTGTACTGGTACACGTTAATAAGGGAGACATTACTGTTTATTTCCACACATTAAAAGCTGACCATTGCCAGGGTATGGCATATGATACTAGAAGCAGAAGGATGCTTGAGGAGCAGGAAGGAGCCTGCTGTCTGTGCAGAAACAGTCACTCTCCTGTCAGCATGACAGAGGGGAGCAGCATCTGCCAAATGGACATGGGGGTAGCTCCCTGACTTTGCACAGAGTACAGTGCTGCACTTAGTGGATCTGCCTTCAGAGAAGCAGGTTTGAAACAAGTCAATCTTTGCTTTGCCTTGGGACTTGCTCCAAGTCTTTGGCTGCAGATTGCTGTGCTAAATTGAGACCATTATTTTGCATTGAGCTATTTTCAGCCCAAAGTGCTTTAAAGGCTTAGCAGATATACAGGTTATGGTGCTATATGCACAGGAATCACTCCAGTCACTAATGAAATGCAGCCGCCTATTAACCAGAGTCATGTGATACCTGGTCCCTAGGCTTGATGACTGCCAGAAGATTGTTTTATCCAGCTGAGTTGAGTCTGGTTTTTCGTTAGTGGAATACTTCATGCCATTTGAAAAGGAAAACTGGCAGGATCTTTACATACAGAATAGAAGTAGGTATAGACAGTTAAACTCGGCCCTGGAATTTGAAATGCCACTGCCGAGACAAGATCTTCTCTGGAGTCTTGCTTTGTTCCACTATCTCTGTTCAGTACTAATTATCAAAACAGTCCTCCTTTCACTCAGTGGTGCAAGGATCTGAGCATGAACATCTGGAGCCTTTCACCCATGGGGTCATTATTCAGAGACCTCCAGGGCCAGATGTGGGCAAAACATGATGGTGTTGGGGTGGTCTATGGACAATGAATTAATAGTTTCACTGCAGTTTCATGTGGACTGGGGCCTGTATGGGTAAAGCACCCCAGCCACCTCCACAACTGACTTTAATTCACACATGACTGTCCTGCCTACAACAGGCAAGAACACTAAATTACTGGATATTTTCGATCATGGAAAATTCATTTTTAAAATGTAAGAAATGCACTGAAATGTAAATTGTATGCCTAAAATGAGCAATATAATATCAACTTAATACTGTACATACACCTTTGTGTAGATTGCACACACTGCACTAAATAAGCACGCTTCCCTGCCTCTAGTTAGGGTAGAGAGAATTGTGTGGTGAAAGACGTAATTTGTACATTAGGAAGTCTCTGTTGCCAGATCAGCAGCAGCAGCACTGACGTCTGTACTCTCTCGCTTTGTTCCTGCTGCTATAAATCAAAATGACTACAGTCCAAATGCCTCACTTGTTTAACTATAAATGCACTGCTAGTCAGAAAGATGCACACTAAAAGGGATCTAGATAATCTGAATATACTTTAAACTGATTAAATGAAGTCCAAAAAGGGACAAGAATAATGTTTATAAATTCATGGTTTCAACAATAACAAAAACTTTTAAAGGGTGGGATCCAGCAGAGCAGTGAAAATTGTGTCAACAAAGACACTGTCTTTGCTAACTGCTGTATCAAATTTGCCTTTCTTAATGTGCATTGAGATTTTTTAATTTTTTTTTTCTTCCCCCCCCAACTCCTTTAGGAGCCTGTTTTCCTCTCTTGTCCTCATGTATTTCCCTGCTTGGGTAAACTACTGGAAGCAAATTAAGACAGAATAGATGGAATGGGTCAAGTTTTACAAGCCTGGGTACTTAAAATACAAACATATATAGCTGAGGTTGACTCCTTTATTTGGAATTTTAGAAAGCTAAATACCTCCTCTGCAGATTAAATAACCCCTGAAAGTCTAAAAATACTGCTTAGATCTCTTCTAGGTTCTAAAGGACTCAACAGTTACATAAAAATGACAGTGCCAATACCTAATGCTAACCTGTTGGCTGGGGAAGAGCAGGGCAACTCTCCTCCTAACACCTACTGAGAGCCTGAAATCATCATAGAAAAATGCAGCAGAATTTCTTGACTAAATGGAAAAGGAATGGAAGAAATTGAAAAGGTAACCTTCCAATACCAACATTAGCTCAGCTAAGCTATAAATCCTGTGTGTTGGGCGACATAGTGAGAAATATGTTGAGCTGTACTTCTGAAGAGGAAATAACAGGATCAGAAAACAGCAGGTGAGCACATTGTCAATGCCACACTGATGTTACTGTTGGAGTCACTATGTTAGTTCCCAAGACCACCAGATTTTTACAGTATGATGTTCAAAGAGTACCAAAGCAAGAAATCTGAAGCTATTTGTTTTGTGAAGGCTGTATGTTAGGCCTTGGCTAATGAATTTACAACCAGATGTTTGTTTTAAGATCTGGTCCAAAATGAACTAAAATCTATGGAAAGTCAATTGGAAATTCCAGCTTACTGGAAAACAACAACAAAAACCTACTCTAGGGCCAGTATCTTAGAAGAAAATAATACAAATAAACAAAGTGTAGCGATCGGTCATTCAGCTTGGCACTGATCCTGGGCAAAATAGTGGAAGAGCAAAGGAGCAGACACAAGGTCATCAATTATGTGCCAAAGTTGTTACAGTTGTCATGTGAATGGGTAGAGACTACAACAAATGGAAAATAACTGTATTTAATCTTAACTCTCTCACTGCTGGCCAACCTAACCAGTATTCCTCCTCATTTGCCATTCACTGATCAAGAGCATGTACATGTGGTAACTATAGCTCAACTGGCATAGATGTAACATTTTAGGATATGGTAACTACATAAAATACAGAAGAGTAACATGATCAGTACCAGTTACCATAGCATGGTTTGGGTTTTTTTGCTTTAGAAACAGACTAACAGGCCTCAAACAATACTTGATTTTTTGTTTGCTTGTTTTGTTTTCTTTTGGTTTATAAATGCTTGTAGAGATCCATCTTGAGGTAACAGTCTTTTAAGTCTTTTGTTTTCAATTCCATATGATGCTGATTAGAAAAATAACTACAAACAATAAGCAATATAACACATATTAATGACTCAGACTGGGATCCAGTGTCTGAAAAATGAAGCTGAACACAACCTGTGGTTCAGAGTAACTCATTAACCACTGCAACCACTTCCTCAGGAGACAATTTACTGTCTCTGGAGTCTTTAACTCAAGAGTGGTTGGGTATCTTTCTAGACATCAAAATCTTGCTGCAGAAGTTTCTAACTCAGATTCTCTAGGCCCTGCTGTTCAGGGAGTCAGATAATTATCCTAATGGTCCTTCTGTCTCAGAACACATGGCACCTTGATAACTGGTGAACTATGACCATAGATTAGCCTGATCTTGCACCTCCTAGGTAAGGTTTCCCCTTGAGCAAAGTTCAGTTTCTTCTTTTGCATGTATTTGCATCTGTATGATTTGCAAGCAGATCTTAAATAACAAATCATGCAACATCTTTGTATCACAAGGAGGCTGTAAGCTGTTGGACAAGAACTTAACCTTTTTTTTTGTTTTATTTTAACAGGAGAGAAAAATTCCAGGGGAGGGCTTAACCTTAATTTGATACCATCCTCCCTCACATCTACTGGATTAAGAAAAAGATGGAATTAAACTGAACAAATACCCATACAAAAAATCTGTTGAGAACTGCAGTGGAGTGGAGACATCTAGCTGCCTTCTGCCTACTGACAGCATCTGTGAATCAGGAAATCCTGACTCTGGCTATAGATACCAGCTACTTTAGGAGAACGCAAACAAACCCTTCTTTGCCAAGAAAGGACATAAAACTGGGATGGAGGGGAGATTATACATACTGTTCTCATTTCCTCTTGTCCTCTCTGGAGCATTCCCAAACAAAAGCTTATTTCCTTTGATTCCTTAAGTTTGGGTTCTCAGGAAAGCTTTTTATTTTAGCAATTTTTGTTACACGGTCGTAAAAAACAGCTTTAAATTTGCAAATTACCATGAGAAACAATGCTGAAATTCCCTCCTTGATCCACAATTGAAGAGGATTGAAGCGTGCTGATGGAGATAGTGTGAATAATCCTGATTGCCATTGTTCAGGCTGCACCCCATCCCTGATGAGAAAGTCTAAAAAGGGGCAGTGTGTCATTGCTGTGATATGCTCTCCCTTGCATCATAAGCAGAGCCAGTTTCAACTTGCCTTTACATCTCCAGGGACCCAGGAAACATGCAAGCTTCACAGTAAGGTAGGGCTACATGCAGTGTGTCACACCTACAGCCTCCCAGGTTGATACTGAGCAAGCAGTGTGGTGCCCTGAAGACTATGACTTGATGCCTATATACTCAAGGACTTTGAAACATTAGGTGTGCCCCCCATTTTGTGTGTCCCCCAGTTGTCACAGGCTCTGGGACTGCAGCAATCAGCAGCAGGATATCACAGTAAGGCTACAGCCTTATGCCTTCAACTTGTCTGCATGTGTCCTTCCAGCTTCAGCCTGTGACTGGTTTTGGTGCACATAAACACACGTACACACACACGTGCTAGCTCCATCAGTAACAAGACTTTCTATGCTTCAGTTCTAACTCTGAAGATGGGGAACTATCAAAAATTGCAGTTGGAGCTCAGCTGTTCCCTACCATCACCCAATAAACAAAGGTCACACAACTCTGCATATACACTTCTCCAAGAGAAACAAGAACCAGGAAGCTCTGAACAGGTTTTGCTTAAGAAAACACAGGGGTTATACTAGTTACAACTATCTAATCACCACAAAATAATCCCTGTGACTCTGGAGGCAAGGCTAGTATTCAGATAATGACATGAATCTAGAATGAAGTAAGAGATTTAGGATATTGAGACAAAGGAAGGATAATAAGAATACTGGCCCAAGCTCAAATGCTGATGCATACACCAAACATTAATGTGCCCCAAACAACAGCCACTTCAGAGTGATAGTTTTGATTTTCACAGGGAAGAGATATCAGCACAAGGAAAACTGCAGTGTTATTCTTTTGTAGATGAGGAGATGGCTTCTGTTCCAAGGCCTGTACCTATGTCAGGAGCAACATCAGGTCCACAGTTCAGACTAAGGCAGGCACCTCTAGCTCAAATCTGGCTGAGTTTCCAGTCATCTCTAACAATGTAAGCAGTAAGGTCACAGGTGCAGGAACATGTACTTTTCACCTCTAGAGAGCTCCCCTGAGGAGGAATTTGAGGGTGCCCTCATGGCATCATATCAAGCAGGGAAGCTTGCACTGCAGCATCCACTGCTTTTTCTGTTGAAGGAAGACTTCAGTCTCCAGGGATGTAAATTTAGTTGCTGTTCTCCTCTTCTTTCCACCTCGTGTCAGCCCAAGAGTAACAAAAGAGACAGATGAGATCTGCCAGCTCATTTGATCTTTCTAAACAAGGGTTTGGCCAGGACTTCCTGGCTTGTGCCTTCAGACTCTGGGGTTTTCAAATGTCTCCCCAAGTCTTGAAGTGGTCTGACACCACTTAACTTCCAAGATCAACTGTATTTGTTGCAATATAAAGTGAGACTTAACACTTTTACCCAGAGCTAAATTTATCAAAAGAAATCATGAAGTGAGCTAACCGTGAAGGTCATTTTTCTGGAAGGGAAATGTTCAGCTTAAGTTTTCCAGGTAAAGTTTAGCCTTTAAGATGAACATTTCTCTCAATGATAAGGGCAACAAGAAGTTGAAGGATTTCTTTTCAAGAAAGCCATGAAGAAAAACACTTTGTGGAGGATTCTCACCATTTTGTTTATGGGTGACAATGTAAGCAACTGTGTGGTTTGCTAGTGAAAGCAAGATAAATGAATGAGGTAGAGTTCAAGCCTTGTAAGAAGCCCTCAAGTTGCCATGATTCATGCTGGCAATCCACCAAACCTGAGAGAAACTCAATGGACCAGCATAATCCCTGATCACTGAAATTAATTGAGATTGAGTCACACCTGGAACAGTCTTGCCCTTTCATTTATTAATAAGAGAGGAGACTGAAAAACACTGTATGGATTGTTTCTGCTATCTGGGGCAAGGTGTGCTAAGAAAAGACATTTCTGACACAGAAGCACAAGTCTTCCTTAAGTTCTCACTAGAGGAGAAAAATGCAATTTTGTAGGAAATTCAGATCTAGGCAGTCAAGTCATCCTGGAGCCTCCAAGATGGTACACTGTTGTGCCACATGCAAGTCCATCCAAGTCTGTTGTGCTATGAATGAATCTTCACCACCTGACTGAATTCATGGTGACTTTTTTCTGTATTTGCTGTATTGCACTGTGACAGTTAGGGGTGCTTAAACTCAGTCTAGTGTAACCCAGTACTGTAATGGGGACAATACGCACAGTAGCAACAAGAAGATACTGGAATACTGTTCTACCACTGCCTTGACTTTGTCTCAGTGCTTGTGCCTGCAGGATAATTTGCTTATTGACTTGAAAATGCCTTTATCAGTGAAGAATTCCAGATAAGACTTTTGAAAAATGAAATTAAGGAAGTTTTTTTCAGGCTACATATGAAAACAGCATTCAGCCTCATGTATGACATTCCTTCATGTATCTTACGTTTCCAAAGAACAGCTTGACTGTTTTCATGGCTTTATCCCTAAAGATGGAATTACAAACCTACCTCATAATTTGTTCCAACTGTATCTATTTGGAATATGTTCTTCCTGATCTGGAATATTATGGTAATCATTCAGTCATCTCAGTTAAGAAGTTGCTTTATAAACCATTTATGACCTAGCTCCAATATTGCGAAGAAAGAATATAACAGTCCATAAAACTGTCTGCTACCTGTTTGTTTAAATAAAGACTATTTCCTCATGATGGGGACCTCATTATGGTGTTAGTAAACACTGTACTTTGCTGAAGCTCTAATTCCTGTATGATGCAGACAGAGGAAAAGTAGTGACAATTGCATGCTTTCACAATTTCACAGAAATATCCATTCATACTGGAAAACCATCACAGTCACTGATAAACACCTCTCTAGTGAGACCCCAAGCTTCCCATGTCAAGATTATGCAGCAGAGCAGAAGAGATGATATTAGAGATGATCAGGAACTGGAATTCCAGTCTTATGGAAAGTCTTCATGCACATTTTTGTCCTGTGTTACGACAACTGCAATTTCTGATTTTCCTCCCAAACCAATTGCGAAAGCAGTCAGGTAAAAGAGCAAGCTAGCACATTCAGTTCCATCTCATCTTAATACCCTTGATCAGTTGCTCTGTTTCATGAGAACAGAAGTCTGTGTATCTTTAACCCTCTCTTCTTACTATACAGTCCATGCCCCAGCTACATCATTTCTTACACACCATGTCAGCCTATGCCCTCAACAGGGGAGCCAGTGAGTCCCATGCAGGGGGTGGGAACTGAAAAAAGGTGGCTACTGATTGCAATAGAAATCAATTAGCATACAAGAGACTAATTACAAGCCCAAAAGCCTTCAGCCCATACTCAGTGTAGACTGCCTGCACTACCTCTCTGTATAATCACCCTGCACATGCCGGTGTCTTTTATTACCAGATTAACTCAAACAACAGGGTATTAGGTTATTATAGAAAAGTGGAGTGTCAAAAAGTGGTAATATGTCACTTACTGTATTCTCATCTCAAAACCTTATGGCTTACCACCCTGAAAAGGGGTGAAGGAGACAGAAGCAAAAGAAATCTTCTGTTATGAAAGGACTGACAAGTCTAACCATCATTTCTGCTTCAGAAATTTTTAAAATGCAGTATGTGACCCTTAAGAAATAAGTGGGGCTGTTAAAAATAAATAGGTTCCAGCTTTTCAGGAAGAGCAGATTCACTATGATGACGTAAAAACACCCAGCAACGTGTCCCAGCCATTTCCCAAGAGACACTGCTGATTCAGGAAGAAACAGCAGTTCACACAGCTGCCTGGAAACTTAAATGCCAGGATGCTACTTCTTCAGCCTATTTTTTCCACAACTCACCTTCAACAGCAACAGCACTGGCACAGTCCATCCATATACTCAAAAAGACCTTTTAAAGACTTATTAAAAAAAGAAATAATCTTCCAAGAACATCCCAGAATGTCTCAAAATATATAAGATACTAGTAGTCTAAAGAATATCCTCCTACTGTTAGGAAAAAACTTATTTTAGAAATAGTTAATATTCTTAAATTTAAATTTTTAAATTTTCTGCTGAAAAGGATAACACATCCCAAGTACATTTTGAGCATTGAATCCACGTACTTACCAGAAAAAGGACATGTTGTGGTACAACACCTTGGTGCACAGAGGTGCAGTGTGTAGCCGGCCCGAGCTAAGGCACGGACAGATGAAAAAGCAAGTGCTGAAATGGGCATTCCCTCCTGAATGGAATTACTGATTTATAGCCATTTCTACCAGTTACAGCAGACTATTTCTGTGATACCGTAGGTGCAGGCTTGGTAGTGCCAAATAAGACTTCTTCATTTTAAAGCATACGTGTGCACCTTTAGTCAAGGTGGTTCATTTCAGGCCTACGTAGAGACTGCCAGGGTGAAGTATTAAGTCATTTTAGTTAGGAAGACAATTCTTGAATTTAACATTTAATGATCCATCTGTTTTCTCTCGGTTCAATTCATCAGGATCTAGTTTCCTTACTGTTTCCTTCTTAGATTTCTACTCATTTTTTCCCCAAAAATCCTGTTAAAACCTAACCAATGCTTTCCTTAAGTCAGAACACACAAATTAGTGTTTGTTTATTGAAGGAGTGTAGGAATTACGTGCTGGAACAGATTCTTTATACATAATCACTTCAACACGTGTCTTTCCACCCCACTTGCAGTAAGACTGAAAGTCATGTAAACATCTCTGCAAAGGAAAGAAAATTGCCAGTTGGCTTGTACTTCTGTTCCAGAAGAATAAAGGAAGAATGTTTGTATGTATTAAAGAAAGGGAAAATATAAAGCCATTGAAACATATGTCTAGAAACTGAAGGAAAGCAGTATCATCTCAAAAGGTTCTCCTTGATAGCTAAGAAACCAGGCAAGATCCATCATCTTGTCATTTGCTCTGAACAGAATACACTAATTGCTAGACCAGCAGTGGAAACACATTTTGCAAACCAGGACCTTTCACAGAAAATGGTCTTTCTTCAAAGAATACCTGGTGGCAACATCCAGTAGGAATAAGCCACAACCAAAAACTCGGACATCCTGAAGTTGCACACCTTTGAAGAGAAACCATCTGGCCTATAATTATTACAGAGGTTACATGCTCAAGTGGGTCACCATACATAGAGGGAATAGGAGATGGCAATAACCAAACAAGATCCTGTCATTTCTAAAAAACAAACAAACAACACCCAATGAAACATCCCTTGGCCAATTCATCATCACCTGAAGGCTTCCCTTGTCAGACCTCTTGGTCAGAAAAAGTAGCCCCTTAAACACAAATCCATTCATTCCTGTCATAGGCAGGTTGATACTACCTGAAATTGTTTCAAAGACTTGCAATCCTAAAGGAATAAGCAAGAAGCCCTTGGGTCAAACCAAACACAATGGGAAGGCTCTCAGAGTCTTGCTGTCAGCTTCAATGGGGCCAAGACTTTTTTCCTTTTTTCTTTCCTCTCCATCATTTTGGAGCACAAGAGTTATTTGAACAGCGAGACAAGCACAGCTCTGTGCACAGCCAGAAGTGGCACAGCAAATCTCTGAGCAGAGGAGAAATGCATCTCCATACCTAGTCCCATTAAGAAGTTGTTCTGCAAGCAGCACAGCTAGCAAAGCCTGGTTTCCTGCTGGCATACTGCAAGTGTTACTTCTCAACCATCTCTCCTGGCAACAACCCAGGTTCCCCCAGTATCCACCCAGTACCTGATGGGGTAAGAGTCAGCCCACACTTCATCCAGTCACCTCCTAAGTGACCAGCAAGCTGACTGGCCTGTTGCCACACAGGGTCCTGGGTTGTAGCCCTTCTGCCAGAGGGAGAGCAGCAGCTCCTTCCTCAGCTCAGTTCCCAGTGTCCCCCATAACCAAGGGGAGCATAATGATCATTGAAACCTCCTTTCAGAGTTGGTGGTAATTGAGCAGCAGAGCTAAAAAGCTATGGGAGGGAAAGGAATGGAGATGGATAAACACAGTGAGCTCACATGCCTTGTTTTCTTAGCAGTTCAGGCTAAAAAGGAACATTTTTTGCATACATATATGTAAAGGGTGGGTAACTGGCAAGATTCTCAGTATCAAAAGAAGCTTGGCTCTGTCTCAAGAAACCAACAGGCTATTTGAACTTAGCTGGTGTGTTTTTTCTCTGGTAATGACTTTAACAGTGTTCTTACTTTTACTAGCCACACTGGGCAGTAGTCCATCTTCAAACTGAAGCTCTCAGTTCTCCAAGTAACTCTGAAAACCCAATAAGATTACCCACTGAATTCAACCGGAGATGTTGCATTCCTTCCTGACATGGCCCCGTTGCTGGCAGGGTTGGGGAGACTAATCTGAATCAGAACAATCTTCTCAGAAAAGACAGAAAATTGCTCACATTCTGTAAGTGTCCCTTGTTTTGCCTGGCTTCAGGTGGAGGCAGTACAAATCCATTGGGATGGCCATTAATTGGAGCAATTCTACTGTAAGGGGCTTTGCTGGTGCTAGATGCCAAAGAAAAATGTTTTCCAGGCCTTCAACACAGCTGAAGCATTGAGAAGTCTGGCTTTGATTCACAAAAGGGTGTAAATCTCACAACATTCACTACTGGGGCCCCTAGCCTTTTTTGATAAATTACTAGCTCATCAAATCTCTAATTTAGAGGTAGGGGGAAAATAAGTGGGTCTGGGATTTATTGCCGAATTGGAATTAAAAAAAAGAAAATAAAAAAGGCTTGTGGATGAATACACCATTTCTTTTCTTAAATGTGAAAAGTTTACTTTTCCCCATTGCTTTAGGTTAAGCATATTCCTGAAAGAAACCAAAAATCCCACACTTAAAATAGAAATTTCAGTCCTTTCCAGAATTATTTATTGCTTTTTTTGAGAGAATAGAAGCTATTCATCACATCCAGTGTGACTTCATGGCTAATTCTGATTGACCCAATCTGCTAAAGCATGAAAAATTTCTTCTGCCATAAACAAAAAAAAGTGAATGTGGCCAGAACTCCTAAAGGAAGGAGTACATGCTCATACACAATAGCTACTGCCTTTGAAGTCACTAGCATTAGGAATAACTGGATGCCCAACCTGTATAGTTTATTATCCACTTTCACACATGCAAGAAATCCGAGTTCACCATCTGTTCCAAAAATTTAGCTTCCCCACATCCCAGATTAAATAAAAGGTTCAGAGTTGTAATTCTAATTTTCCTGCTTTGGTCCAGAAATTGTGATGCAAGTTGCACTCCTTATTCTGTCATTGATGGCGCGTATGATCCTGATATAACTTTTGTGCCTTGCTTTCATGTTTGTAAAAGTTGTCACTCATTTTTTATAAAGGAGCTTGTTCAACAATGCTCAGAACAATGCTAGATAAAAGACCATCAAAATTATTAATGTTCTAAGCTTAACATCCATCTTTAAACCCTTCACCAACTGCAAACTAGCCCTCAGAAGTTCGTCACTTTCTATTTACATTTCCTAGATAATACGCTGAACCATTTACTTCAACAAAGTAAGTTTTAAGAGAGTCCTCATGTAAGAAATTGCATGTGCAGTGGTTACATAAAACATAACAGTTTCATTTCAGTTTTCCCATCTCTGGGTGAATTTGAAACTTCAAGTCACCTGCAACATTTTACATAAAGGGCATTCAGGAAGAGCAGGATCTGGTCTATTGTGTTACAATTGTGGCATTATCCAGCTCAGTTTTCATTCTATATTATATTGTCAATAAATCTGCCTCAGGAAGAAAGCACCTGCTGTTTCTGTACTAAACCTCAGTATTCACAAAGAGGGACTGAAGCCAAGCTCTGATGCTTCAGTCCTTATAAGCACTCAGGCACCAGGGTGTAAAGCAATGTCTGAATTTGGTGTATTAACAGAAGTTTTTATGCTTCTTCGAGGAAAAAGAAATATCAAACAGAATATATTAAAATATTCATGATGTAAAGCCACATCTTTCTAGAAGAAGAAAATGTAAAGTGGCTGCTTTCTCTTAAGAATAATTATTACACAAAGCCAGTAGTATCCATTTAGAATGTAAAATGAAAAGTTTAATTTACAATTAAAGGATTTAAATACAGAGGACTTGCTCTCCTACATCAGACCCATCAGCTTCTGAAGGAAAGCAAGAAAAACTTCAATAATCTGTTATGAAGTAATTTCTTAACGGGATTATTTCTTTTTGACACCAGTTAACATTTAGTTCATGTCCCATCCAAATCACTCTTAAAGCTTTCAAGTACTCAGCTTTGTAAAACCCAAGAAAAATGTAAATTTTAAGTTTCTTTTCAAGTCAAGTTAGGAATGAAAGATTAGCCTCTGGCACAGGAAGCAAGCCTGTTAAATTGTACTTCAAGATTCAAAAATTAATATATTTAGCTCTGTGATTCTGTTCAGTCCTCGTGGGTAACAGATGATGGTCATCAGATGAACACACATGGTAAAGTGAATTCCACCAGAATACCACAAGGCAATTGACCTAATTTTACAGTCAATGCAAGCCAGCATTGACTGTAAGAAAGTGAAGAGCAACCATGCAGGAAAATAAAGTCCAAACTGTACTGTGTTTTTATAAGCCATATTCTCACATAAATAAGCCCACAGCTCTTCTGATGTTAGTGAATAACCCACAGATCTGACTTTTTACCTCTTACAAGGCAAGTTCAGTTTTATGCCATTTCATACAGTCTCCTTTTAAATCTCTGGCACTTTCTTGCCTTTGAAGAGATAGCTACTCTTGTTCTCCTACCTAAAACCCAGACAGATCTGATATCTAGACACACACATTGCTATAGCACTGAACTTAAAAGTCAGCCTGAAATGCAGTGGGGGGGTGTGTTACAGACCACCTTGAATTGGACAGTTTTCATAGATATAAGTGGAGGAGCCTTAAGCTACACTTAAACACAACTTTATCCATTTCCCTCAATAAGGTCAGCAATGACAAAAGCATCTCAAATTGTTTCTTGGAGGTTTGTGGGGTTTTTTTGTTTGTTTGTTTAAGGTTTGTTTTTTTTTAATTTACAATTTTAAAAAAGTAAGAGGTACAGAAATACTGAATTCAGTTTACCTACATGCTGAAGGTATTATCATTGTACTGTCATTAACTGATTTATCATTAATCATTGCACTGTGGGAAAGCTGAGAAGGATAAACCCCTCCTACATCACCCAGTGGGATCAAATTTTGCCTGAAACCAGAACTGCTGACCTGATGGCAATCCTTCCTGGAAACCTCAGTTGTGCATTGGGCACCCATCAATTAGGTGTTCTTCAAATACAGTGCAGAAGGCTCAGAATGGTTTACTGAGGAATCTATACCTTGATGTTAATAATCTATAATACAGCTTCCATTGCTATGACAGATAACCCACCCAAAAAAAGCCAGCTGCAAGTCAACAGCAGGCCAAAACTGCAGGCAGCCAGCTCAGACTACAGAAGAGTTGAATATAGCAAGACCTGCTTACTCACATTTTAATGTGGGTTGCTGGTTACTGCATTTATGACAGTCTTAACTATTTCATCGCCAGTGTGCACAGAAACATCAGGCTGAAGCATCTGTCTGTTCTAACAAAGCAACGAACAGATGGATGCTGTGACAAGATTGTTTACAGTCATGACTGCTGATACAGTGAGTGGAAATCACAAAGCTTGATGCCACATAATTTGCATTTGTCCCTAGCCAAGCAAGTGAAAGGGAAGGAAGAGCTTTTCTTTCACTGCTATCAAAAGCTTCATCTACCCTGAATTACTAAAGCAATAGCCTAGGAGTTCTGGGCCAAAATCTGAAACACTTCCCTACTGTTACCAAAACCTCTACAATTTTTCAGCTGTACCTCAGTGTCACAAACCCCCTGCATAAAACCCATTGAAATCAGACTGCTAAAGAGTAATGTAGCTCGTTTACAATCACAGAAGGCAACACCTCTTGCACAGATGAGGAAGGAGTTGTACAATCAAAGTTTTAGGTGCTGCGTAGAACGTACAGTTTGCCTGTAAGGATTCCTAGGGAACAAAGATTTTTGGTCTCAGCTGTTGAAAGCAACCCAACTAAAACACCTCTGCAAACATCTTAATCCCACATCTCACTAAAGAGAAGAGCATTCAAGCATACCCAGGTATTGTTCTGTGAGTGTACTCTGAAGCAATCTCTCCGTACTTTGCCCCTATCCTTATTTCCTAGGCATCAGCTGTTGGTTACAGTTATTAACACAATAGATCTAGGCCTGACTCAAGGTGTCTTTTTCTAGTACGCCCCTAAAAATTGTGTGCATACCGACAGCTGGGTAATACATTCAGGGAGTCAGATGAGCCAGTCTCTGAAAAATGACCCAGAAAGTACATGGGCAGAGTAGCAAGTTACCGGACCTCCCCCTAGTGAATGCAATTGTATATATCAACTTTTTATTTTCCTGCACCCAACAGCTGTATGATCATAGTGTGAGCACTTACAGCTGTCTGACATCCAAAGCAGCAAATACTCTTCTGGGATTCTGCATTCATCTTGGCTAGTCTTGGTCTTGTTGAAACCGAGCAGTTGAACCTGACTTAAGCATGACAGCTTCATGGTTAAAGCACCTGACTGGGTATTTCCAGAGCTGAATATACATTTTAAGCTGCAAAAAGACCCTGAAATTACCACTGACTCTGATCTACAGACCTATGTTGCTTTTGTTTGGCCATTGTTTGATCTCATTCCTTTCTTGCAACACAACTAGTCCAGAGTCCAGGTCCAGCCTGGACAGTTTCCCAGTTTGTGAATTAGGGATGTTGTTGGAAAGTGAGAGATAGACTGCAGACGTAGCTGAACTCAGAGCTATCAGTTCCTAGGGAGGACTTGCAAGTAGCTGCCAAGCCACTACGCAAGAGGTGAATATTGCTTCCTTCTCTGCTTTTCTGAATGAGTAACATGGGCAGCTGGGTATTTTGTGCTCAAGTGTGCTCTAGGCGTAGCAAGGGGAGCCAACCCCTCAGGAGCCGCACACAATAGCTAACTCCAGCCTCACCTCTGAAAGGCTTTTTACATTTCTGAGTGACAGCTGTCTGCTGATGCATGGACAAGACATGCTTTCCACAGCCCTTCCATAGCTTAGTGATTGTGTAGAACTGCAGCTTTCTGAACAGGACAAAAACCCTTTACTCCATGACAGTATGGACTTGAATTTCCCCAGTTCCCAGGATCTGGGGATTCTGCACATAAATGGGTACCAAAATTGTAAGCCAGAATATGCAAAACACTAGCATTACTTCCATTTTTCTTTGATGCTGAAAACTCTGTTACAGTAAGAACTTCCTTAAGTCCGGATTCAACAGCAGAAAGACTGAACATCATTTTCTAACTAAAAGTACATCAGCAGAACAATTTTTCATCAACAAAATCTCCTGCTTACTTATGGAACTTCTACCAGATTTCCTTTGGCAATGCAGTTATAGTCCCTGAAGCATATTCCAAGATTTGTTATCTGATCAGCCCTGCATAATTTACTTGATAGCAGCTGTGTGCACTTTCTTCATACTTTTCCCCCTAGTGCATTAATACTTTCTCTTTTTGAAAGCTTTCCAGGGATTCTGAAAAATGTCTTCTGTTTCTTCCTTTCCTTATACTCCTCCCACACTGTAACACCAGATGATGTTTGTGCCTAATGGAAACCATCTAAGTTGTACCTTTAAAAGAAGCAATTCTGCAACTT
The DNA here is from genome assembly GCA_024611175.1 of Megaceryle torquata. Classification (NCBI taxonomy): domain Eukaryota; kingdom Metazoa; phylum Chordata; class Aves; order Coraciiformes; family Cerylidae; genus Megaceryle; species Megaceryle torquata. Next base: position 17,713 of record JANIJG010019489.1, read on the forward strand.
TGTTAAAAATCTAGAATAAGGAAGGATACTTGCTTCTACTATGAGACCCCTGAGCTTAGTTTATACTCCACCACAAGCCTCCAGTTTAACCTCAGATGGACTCACCTAGCCTGTTCTTGTCAAACTTTTCTGGAGAGGTTTTGGGAGAACGAAATATCTTAATGTTGGCAGAAGCCATGTCATATCACAAACATTTTCCTACTACAGTTTAGCATTGTTTTGAGAAACAATTTCCAAGCTTTTTACAAAAAGATACTGAGAGACAGCAGGAAAAAAAAAAAGACTTCTCTCAACAAAGCAGATTAATACTTCAGAAGGCAGCTGACATAGCTATATATTAGAGATGCTAATATGGGGGGGGTGGGGTGGGGGGAAGAATCAGGGGAGAACAGCAGTGGAGATGAGCACATCACCTGTAGAGTTATTACGTTTAGTAAGAGTCTTTGTCAGAGGTTACACAGCTGGTGATTGAGATAAAGCAGAAACAGTATCACAAACAGCATGCATCTTGCATGCAAGAGTTACCAGATTGTAATTCCCACAATTGTTGTACATGAGGAGTTTGCCAAATCATGCTACAGATATTAACCAGAAAGGGAGGAGAACAATGGAAAAAATTGGTAATTTGCAACCCAAATTCATTACACTTCTTAAACCTCTTCCCCTTAAACAAGGTATCTGAAAGCAGTATCTTGGCATGAGTTTAATCAAATTTAAAGTAACACAGGCTAATCTTCTGAGGCCTGTTATGTCTATGAAAAGTTATTTCTTTCTTCAAGACCTACTTCCTCTCTGGAAGTCTGGTGGTCATGAAATAAGCAAGCAGTGGTGTCTGAGGCAGCAAATAGAGCAGTCACCTTCCATCCCACCCCCTCATCCAACTTCTGCTCGCTGCTTCATAGAACAGTAGGGGTTGGAAGGGACCTCTGGAGATCATCGATTCCAACCCCCCTGCCAGAGCAGGATCACCCAGGGCAGGACAGACAGGAACAAAGCCAGGCAGGTTTGGAAAGTCTCCAGAGAAGGAGACTCCACAGCCTCTCTGGGCAGCCTGTTCCAGGCTCTGTCACCCTCACAGGAAAGAGGTTTCTTCTCACATTGAGATGGAACTTCTTGTGTTCCAGTTTGTGAAGGTTACCCCTTGTCCTATCACAGGGCACCACCAAAAAGAGACTGTCCCCTTCTACTTGACACTCACCTTTCAGATATTCTTAAACATTAATAAGATCCCAAAGACTACAACATCAAATTCCACTAATGAAACAGCTCCCCACCACCACTGCTGAAGACAAACGGTAATAAGACAATGGCCAGTAACAGCTGTAACCATCGTAGCAGACAGGCATTACAAGGTTTTGGCAGTCATTTTTAATGCTGGAACCAGAAGTTGAGCATTTAATGTGATTTGAGGAGTCCAATTTGAAGCACCAGTTTCCCCTCTAACAAAAATTTTCCTTAGCACATGGATCCAGCGCTGATATGCATCTGGATTTCTGGTTGTTAACTGAAATGTCTGGAAAGTCCCTAAAATCTCTTGCGCTTCCCCCTTTTATTTTTATTTTTTAGTATCCTTACCCACAGAGCAGGATCTGGCTTCTTTCTTCATGCTTTTTTTCAGTCTTAAAACAGTCAGAATCACTATCAGAATTTATCTTCAGTTTCTTTACTTTTCCTTCCAAGAAGGAAAGCTCGGTCCCATTAAACCTCTCCAGCACTGGAGTGAGAGTGTGTCCCTGTTAGGTACTCACTACATGTTAAATCTCTCCATGCTCCAAGGTTCAGTAAGACATAGTACCCAAATGCTGCTGGTTTGCAGTTTTCAAATTCAAGAAGCAATTTGTATCCTAGGTTTAAGGTTGCATCCAGGTGCTATAAAATTCTCCCCTTTGATTTTAATGCTCTTTCTGAAGAGCGTACCTCAAAACTCAAAAGCAGATCTCCATGCCTCCTGCATGAGCTATCTATGCGTGCAAAAGATGACATAACTGTCTTTTACCACATTAGCTTAGACAATTCTTCATGCTCCACATTGGTGATCTGTTAAAAAAAAAAACCAAAAAAAACCAAAAAACCAAAACCACACAAACCCAAATGTTAGGGGTGGCATGAATCTGCCAGAAGCCTGATGACAATTTAAAACACACACAAAAAAAAAAAATATCAAGAAAACCTTCTGCAACTTGGACCCATCATCACTCCAGGCTCAGAGCCTTTTTTTTTTTTTGTGCAAAGAGCTTCTCACTGCTTTCCATGAGAGATCCCCGCACAGAAAAGATGCCAAAAATCAGTCTCCCGCAGAACAGGGAAGGTTGTTTCCAGTTCCTTCTCTCAAGCTGCTATCAGTGCAATGGAATTTTCTGCACGCGTAGTTTTCCCTCTTCTGAAGTTTCCTTTATTCTTTCAGCTCAAATTTCTGGGATTTCTGTCCTGTTATTTTCCCCCTGGGCACAATTCTATTTGAGCTTCTCCTTTTCTCTCCAGTTCCCTTGCATCCTGATGAGAACATTACAGGAAGAATTATAGCCAATTTATTTGCCTGCCTGCCAATTAGAAGTATACTATATCAGAGTCAAGTGAGTAAATACCAATAAACAATATGACAGCTGTCCAGCCCATTTGACCCCTCTGACAGTTTTCAGCACTTTCCACTTTACTAAAATGTGCTATTAATAGAACAGATATGTTTCACAAGATACAGCACTGTAGTGCTTTGAAACACAGAGCTGATTTTTATAGCTAGAACAGATTCTTTAACATGCTTCTTTGTGCCATACACGAAGTTTTGAGGGCATTTATTCTAGCATTCCTGTAATAATCATGCTGGTGAATAGATATTGTCTTAACTCACTCCATCTTTTCAATATTTGATACTTAGGACAGAGACAAGTTCACATTGTCTGCAAAACATCACAATGGCCCTGGTCTAGATTTGAGTAGCCAGGTGCTTTTGTAAAATATAGTAGTTTAGTAGACACTAAATCAACAGATGCCTTAGACAAAACACAAGAAAGAAGTCTCTCCTCTAAAGAGTTAGCAATTAAAGACCCTCAACACCATATTGTGCATGGTGCCAGGGAACATTTGTTTGACCAGAAACACTTATTTAAAGACTACAACATGGGCACAGAGGGCAACAGCACGCTTCACAGTGAGGTACTGGAACATGAACAGACTACAACTTGGAAGAGACAAGCAATAAGAAAAAAGATAAATGTCTCGGGCCATTTTCAATACAAGGCAACAATCTGACATAGTTCATAAGCAATTTAAAACTATTCAACATATGCAATATGTATTGCAAGTTGGTAGTTTTAGAAACTATCAACTTGAATGGTGCAATTTTCTTTTGCAGGCAAATGACCTTATGTTGCATCCATTTCTTCTTCATTGTAAAAGAAGATTTCAACCACTGTTGCCAACTTGCACACATTTGAAAGTCCACCCTTAAAATATAGATAGCTTAATTCTTGGAGAAAAGCCAACAACAGCTCTAAGCTCTACAACAGAGCATGAAGTAAGAAGAGATACCCAGCACCCCAAAGCACAAACACTCACACTCAAACCAGGGCTGTACAACAGAAGAGTCTCTTTGCAGCAGTAAAACTAGGCAAGTTTTAGCATGTACTGGCATGAGTAAATAACAAGTGTAAAATCTAATGTGAACAAGGTTCAGTACTAAAGGACAGTTGTGTTTGCCACAAGTGACAGATCACTCTTCTCTGACAAAATTAAACTACAGCAAGTAACTAAGCCAGGGCACCTTTTTGTTCTTTGGCTTTTAGATAAAAAGGAAACAGTTTTTCCTACTCCCTTTCTTCTGGAAAGCACAGGAAACTTCTCCCATTTCTATTCAAGTAGGATGCTAATATTAACTTACTACCAAAAGATCAAAGTTTACCTACAAAAACCTTGTGCCTGTCCCTCTAAGTCCCTCCTTTAAAGACCCTGGAGTCTTTTTCCACCCACTGTTTCCATGCCAGCTCTTCTTCAACAATTGCATCAAGAACACTCTTACACACTGCTGGAACCATCCCTTCAGCTCCTTGGAAGCAGCACGTCCTGTAGTCATCCACCCCCAGAAAGCAGAGCTCATCGTTACCCAATGGTTAAGCAAAACATGGCTGTGCTGGGGCATATAGCAATCCTTTCAAATGAAACCTGAGTGTAAGTACTAATTCCATAACAAGGCACACAATCAGTATTTCCCCACAATTAATAGAGGGAAAATCATGTGGTTAACAGACTTGCTAATAAAATGGACAGAAAGCTATATTCAATACTACTAAATAGATTTAACTTACACTCATGAAAAAAGTTCCAAGCTGTGGTTCTCCGTGGAATAGTTGATATACATTGCAAAACTTCCATTTCATCCCTGCATACATTTTAGGGATTAAAACAAGTCATGCACTAGGTAAGCCATGACTGCCTCACTGTGGATTAAAGCAAAGCTTGTTTCCAGTAAATTGCTATTACTACCAAAATATGAAATTTTTCTTCTTCCCCAAAAAACCTAAATTTTGACATTTTGGGCAGATGAACAACCTAATGTATTTCTGAACACATCACACTATTCGTGTTGGCTCTGATTTCAGCCAAGATCAACTGATTATTCAGCTTCACCTAGTGCAAGCTATTTGTCAGCCAAGTGTCTCAAGCATATCTTGAGGCTTGCATTTCTGCTATATGTGGATTTATTGGCAGATTTTTTTCAAAACTCTCAATAGCTTTGCAAAAAAGCTCTGGTTTAACACTGAGCATTACATAACCATTTACTCTCAGATGTGTTTCAAACCTACCTAGCAACTATTGCTACACCCGAGTTCTTATTTCCTTCCTCTGAATTTTCATATGAATTTGCTGAGCTGAGCTCCAGCTTTGAACTTTTTGGAGAATCTGATCAGATAGACAGCAACAAACCAGATTTATTTTCCCAAGAGAATGACATTCTAGTGCTCAGAACATAACTCTCTACATCTTCAGACCCATAACTTACTACATGCAGGCCCTTTAAATCTGGTTCAGTTAAAGAAGAGTTAACCTAGAGATGCTGTTCAACAGACTCTTATTCCAGATCTTTTACCACAGCCTCTGTAGCATCCTAGGCTGCATACAGTAAAGTCAGTGCTTCTGGAAAGCAAGGACACCATCTTATACAGAGGACTATGATACCCTGTGACATACTGAACACTTCATATTTTATGTTGAACCTCAGCACTATAGGTGGGTGACTTCATACATGCTTCCAAAAGAATAATTTCACAAAGTAACCTGAATTATGCAGGGTATTATACTGGTAAACACACATCCTTGACAATTCATGCACATGGCTTCTACATGAAGATGTAACCTGGTTACCAGATGCAATATTTACCCAGACAGATCAACAGCTATAGCTACTGGCTGTCAGTGCTGTATCTGGCTACTGATAGATTACCTCTGCTGATATACACCATGGTTCTCAAGTAAAAAAGTTATTTAATCAACTTTCATATGATATATGTATTAATAAAAGAGAGGTCTTACTACTTCTGCTATTATCACATTTTCTAGCACTTGCTTCAGACACTGGCCCCACTGCATTAAGCAGCAATGATTTGTGCTTTTTCATTTGCGGAACTGTGCTTGTGAATCTACATTTGCATTCAGTTTTGGAATGTAAAAGTTTCATAGGAAAGGGAGAATCCAAAGCAAGCAAAACTGTTGCAGAAACCATCAATGAAAATTGATTTTGAGCATTTCTGTTCAAACTTTTGCAGCTTATAGGTAAGCCAGGAGCCTTGAAATGAGGCTTGGCTGTGCTGCCATCAGGAGCCATGGCACTCCCAGCACAAAAGCACCCTCCTGGGCAGTTGTCCCCAGAGACACCCAGACACAACACCTCTCCCAGGACATTACCTACCATTCATTCACACACCTACATCTCAACAAAACATCATTCCCCACACAGGCAAACAAAAGCTCATCAGTGAATTCCTGTGTGCTGTCAAGAACTTGGACCTAAGTCTGAGCCTACAGTAAATCTCACATAGCACCAATCCACCTTCCAACTTCTTCACAGTTAAAACAGTGCTAAGGGATGAAGTTTTTTCCCCCAAGAAGCTTTGAGAGTTGGCAACAACGTAACGTCCAGAAAGCTGGAGAGGCACCATAAGCATGACAGCAGATGAAAAAAATTGCAGTGAAAGCATGAAAGCTACCTTGGGTATGGCAATCATCTGCTTTAAAGGACATTTCACAAGAGGCAGGAACATTACTGATACAGATTGTGTGTGCATTGTTACCTGATCACTAAATACTACTAGGACCATTTAGTTCATGTCTCTCTTTTCTATCATAGGTCACAGAATTATACCCAGGGCAGCTTCTTCAGAAAAAGCAGCTCTCTTCCCTGAATGGAAAATAAAAACATCTACAAAAGTTAATATTAGATTACATAATCAGATTCCAGACTTCCCAAGGGATTTTTCCCCTTTGCTAAAATGTTCCTTGGGAAAAACTAAGCCTATTTCAAAAGAAGCAGCTTTTAAACTAGCTAAATACTTATCCAACACAAAACTATGTAAGTTATTTGACAAGTATTTCAACTACTGTGTCTAACTCCATTGCTTAGTCCTATCCATACTACTTTTAAAGTGTGCTTAGCCTCAGAATGTATTTATACACCTTTTGCACTGAGGAAATTATTTCTTTCCTGATGTATTTTCCCACTACCAAAATAGGGATAAAAACTGCATAAATATCCAGTGAGTAATGAACACATTCGTGTGTTTAATGGTCAAGCCCTGCATGAAGAGAGCATTTGCTAGCAGCAAACATCAGTTCCCCTATTCCTGCATGAGAGATGGTCCCAAATATTATTGTTAGAGCTCTCAGAGTTTACGGGTTACAAAACGTCACTACAACACGCAAATCGTAGTTGCAACGACTCGTCTCTGCCTCCTAGCTTCAAGTCTCGGTGTAACATCGTTTGAGGAGACGGTGCGTTTGCCTTTTAGGAAGGGGATTCCTGCCTCCTGTAAGGCAACAAGCGGGAGCAGTGCAAAGAGCTCAGCTGGCTGAGAACCACTCCCTTCTCCTCCATCACACTGCCCTTCCCGTGCCTACAGGATTTTTTGTTATTTTTAATTATTTTTTAAAATTTATTTCTAGGATGCTTCTTTCCAGACTAGAAAAGCCTGGCTTCTTATAGATAGAAAAGCCTCTTGTAGAGCACTGATGAGCCCCAGGGGGAAACCCCTTACCACTGTCAGTGCCAGACCAAGAGAGTCTCAGTTCAAAGGAGCGCTTCACAATCTCCTCTCCCATGGCTTTTTGCAGTCCAGGCAGGTCAAGAGATACAGACAGAAACAGCAGATTTTAAATGCACTTGATTTAAAATAAATAACCTAAAGCAGGAAAGCTTGTGTTTATTAACAGCCAGATCCAGAAAAATGAGACCAAATTTCAACAGTTAACTGGTGCAACAGTTGCCCTGCTTTGCTGCATTTATGAAATCCTACCCAGCAAAATGGTATAATGTCTACTCAGCTCAGCAATTTTCTTCAAAACTCCACTGAAAAAAAGATTTAAATCCTCAAGGGAAAAACAAATGGATGCCATTAAAAGTTAGAAAGGACAAGATTTTCAGCAAGGAAATCTTAGAAGTGTCACCTCAGAGGCCAAGTGGCTGTATAGCAAGTAACCAAGGGACAGATTTAATGCGGTTTATCAGGTGTAGGGCAGCAAAGGCAGAAAACAGCATCCACAGCACAGGCAAATCTGAAGTTACTGCTCTTGCAGCTTTCATATATACACTTCTAAAACAAAGTTTAGATCTGCTCTCCCCCTTGTTAAAACATAAACACCCCCCCCTCCCCTATACAGCACTGTAACAAAACGTAGCATTTCAGTTACTAAAATGCAACAAAGTATCAAGCAGCTTTTAAAAGCGTTAATTCTTCTTTGCAAACTGCAGACGTAACGATTGGATCCGTCTGCAGCAGCGTTTATTCACGGGGCCAGTTTGAGGTGGGTTCACAAAACCCTGAAGAAGGCAACCCTGGTGTGCTTTAATACTTAGTACGCAGAACGTGCTTGCCCAGCAATTAACCGGTATCAGTTGCGAGCTGTGCCAAGCAACAAGTACCACTGCAACTTTACATGCTCGTAGAAAGGGAAGTCTGTCCACGAGAGGGAGATGGGAGACCAGCAATGGCAAAGTCTTTTGCTGTGTTACAGGTGTACACGAACAGGCTGGTGCAGTCCCGGCTCGAGAGGTGTTCCTCCCTCCCCTACAGTGCAACCTAAAAAAAGATCCTATGGGGTGTGGAAGGGAAAGAGCAGAAGGGGGCTAAGGAGGTAAAGGAGCACTTTAGTGAGTAATGAATTACACCCTGGACTTACTTGCTTCAAACCTCTGAAATTGGGCAAAAACTCAAGCAGATACAAATATCTCAAAACATCATGTTATGTTTTAGATGCTTTATGGAGTATTTGGTCTAGCAAAAGCAATTGTGATTATGTTGGAGAGGCAAAAAGGAGGTGTTTGAACTACAGCTGGTGAAAATCATCTTCAGCAATAGCCCAAAGAAGAGGGCTGATCTGCATCAGTGTTATTTATCAAGAGAGTTTGATATTAAGTGAAAGATACTAAGGAATGAACACTTATTTGAGTGTTTCCTTTACTGGTCTGTAACAGAGGTCCGAGCACAGAAACTGTCTGTGCTCCATAGGTGAGACTAGGGACACTTACTGGCCTTGCACATTGTCTGATGGGAAGTACTTTGTCACAAGCAACCTGCTTGGACTTTGCTCTATAAATAATGGCTACATTTTGATGGTCACTTGAGGACCTTGACATGCTCCTAGCAGCCAGCAAAACTCAGGTTCCCATGCCTCAGGGAGCACCTGTGTCACACCTACAGCACAGACCTGATGAGAGATAGTGTCAGATGTTGCATCCCGACCCACCCACTCGGGTACAACAGCCCAAGAAGGGGTTCAGCTTGAGTGTTCATTTCCAAAGCCTAATCACACAAATGAACAGAAACCCCACCATGGCCTCCACACAGGCTGGCAGACCTATTAGTAAATGCCAGTTTGAGTTTTCCCACATCAGCACAGCATTACCCAGCTACAAGAGCAAGCTGCCTGCTCCTGACCAGCTCTGCCCTTGCACCCACACTTCTGTGTACAAATCTGAGATTCACCCCCAGCAATACCTGTCAACCTGTTGGCACATCCCACTTCTCAGCCCTGGGGCATGGCCAGGATCTTTTCCTCCTCCCAAGCCAGGAGCAGGTTATTCTCCCAAAGCAGAAGCCTCCAGCTGAGCCTCAGCTCATCACACACACTAACACATGCATGGAGACCCTGCCACAACACAAAGAGCACATACTGCACCAGAAAGGAAAAAAAAAAGTCTTAAAGATCAGCAATATGACTTTTCACTTGTACTAGCACTACCTCAAGAAACATCTTCCATGGAATATGTCATGCTCATCTCCAAAATGGAGAAAGACTGGGCTAGACACAGCCCAGATGGTGGCACATGTTACACACATCTTGAAGGTCTTCATCCCACACAAAGGTATTTTGAAGCTGCTTGAAACCCAGATGCAGAATGACACATGGATATAGATATTAATTGATGCTTCCTGGCAAGAGGATGAAATTTAAGGCTAATCTCGTCTTTATCTCAGGATCAGCTTGCTACCATTTCCACAAATTATTGTAGAAATTATTGCTTTATTTTTAAAGCAAAAAAAAAAAAAAAAGGGCAGCAAAGTATATCCATGAACATTTCAGAGTGATGCAGAAGGAGGTCCCTGCACAAGGTCTTTTCCCCAAATCCCACTTCCATCCAGATCACTTCCCTGTAGCAATGCACCAGAGAGCAGCACGGGTGTTGTTGCATACACAGAGAAGGGGGTGAGCCTGGCAGCACACACCTGCAGAATTAGGGGGAACCATCTCATTGGCAGCAGCACACCATAACTCATCCCACAGGAAGAGAGCAAGAGCTAAAGCAGAGAATAAAGTGTCTGTCAGTCTTTGACTTGATATTAAAAAAATATATATGTGCATTTCTCCACTATTCAAGAAATTCAAGGAGAAAAATGAACATTTCAGTGGTGAGTTTCAATCCTTATGTTAACTGGGACCACTACAACCACATGAATCAGAGTTGAAATAAAACTGAAGAGGTGTAATGACCATTTGATACCAAGCCTGTCAAAGTAAACTACACTATACTAGCAGCCTTTCTAAGCATGGGCTCTACATATCATCAGTCAAGCTTCATTAATGCAAACTCATACAAGGAATAAGGGAAAAATGCACTTCACAATATGACTACCTGCTGAAACCAACTTCTGATGCTCTCAATGGACTGCAGATTAAGTTTGACTTAATTACCTAACAGCAGAAATCCAACAAAAAAAGAGGCATTCCTTAAACTGATGAATTTGCAGGCTGAGGGATTTCTACCATCTATTCATTGGCAAAAAAAAAGTAAAAATTAAAAGTTAGTTTTGTTTGCTGTCACTGGTGAGCTTAAAAGACCCACAAGTTTAGACTTCTGACAAGCATTTTTTCAAGGGCTGTTTATTCACTGCTATTTTTCAGGAGTCAGCATGTTTGCAGAATTCCCTGGCATTCCCCAGCAATAGCCCTGCATTTTTCAGAAGCAAGTGCTTTCAAGATGAGCACCATTCCTCACCTACATAGAAAAATGTGCTCGAGTAAAAAGAAAAAAAACCCCACACACACCACCAAACCAAACATATGTAGAGGAGAGACTGCTGCGTGTCCAGATGCCAACATTCATCTCTTTTTACTCATCCTGGAATGGAAGGTGGCACTAGGTAGTCATACTTACTCTCATTAATTTTATGTTAACATCTACACCATAAAAGCCCCAGTGATACTGCATCAATGCTCTGGAGAAGAGATCACTACACTTACTACAAATAATTCACTCAGAGGTGTAAAATACATTTCTGTAAATACAGGATATCAGAAAGTTACAAGAATCATTTTCTCAAGTTCTCTGACCAGATGCTCTCCTTCAACCTACATGTCTCACCTCAAGCCTGGATTTCCCCCCCTTTCTCTACACAGATCCTCAAGCTCTAGCCCTGCAAGAATCCTGGCAGCAGCTGCACAGCAACTGAAGCACCACCAAGAGATGACAGATTTTCTGACTGACAAGGCCATGAGGAAAAAAAGCGTGCACGCAGCCCATGACTATTTTGTGTGGGTTCCCTCCCCTGAGAGTTTGCATATGTCCAAACCAAAGGAACAGGAAGAAGCCAGAAGTTTCCACTTGCCCTGATAGCAAGACTGCTTTTCATTTTGTAAAGACGTAAATTAACTACAGGAAACATAAAATCCTGCTGCTGGGGCGAGTGGAAATTTCTGCCTTTTCCCTTCCACCCACCCTAGTCAACATATATCTCGGCAAAGAAGTGACAGATGATGGAAACTCATATGAGACATCTGTATATTAGTAACAGAGTGACAACCAGAACACATAGCTATCCCAGGTCACAAGCATTACAGTTGCATCTTACATAGACCCTATGCCTTTGGGCAGAAATTCAGGCAGAGAACACAGCAGGAGACACCACTTCTACTGTATTGAAACAGGAGGTTTCATGGGGGAAGTTCTCAGAATCAATAAAAAGTTTCACAATTACTATTACTAATATTGCATTAAGGTGAAGAAAGACAAAACACATCAAGAATTAAGTTGCATACATTCAGTACAGCACCCAGAACCTGACTCAACAAACCACAACAATTTACAAAACCTGCTAGTGATTGTGCAGGGTAACCAGTGGCAGTCACCTTAAATAACATTAAATTCATTAAGTTAATTCAAAGCTGAGACAAGCTACTAGGCAATTTCAGCTTCTCTGAGAGAAGCCTCTTCTGGGAAGCATCATTTTTTTTCTGCCCTTGAAAGAGGTTTTTATTTTTGAAGGCAAGCAGAACCTCCAGGTCTTAACTAGCAGCCAGTTCCCCTTCCCTGGAGGTGACCCTTCCTCCCACCAGGTCAAGCTGCAGCCAGCCTTATTACTGCTGCCCTGTTACCAGGAAAGGCAGAAAACTAAGCATTTTCCCCACCCAGAAGCAGGAGATACCTGCAGAAGGGCTCACAAAGGCTTTACCTTTCCAGACCACAAGCTTCTCATCAGAAAATCATTAGTTAATACATTAGTGAGCACCAAGACCCCACTACAGCAAGCTGCCCCCTTAGAGGCTGAGCCACAGGGCAGCCCCCCAAGAAGCAAGCTGCAGGTTCTTCTCACCATCCCACCACAGGAGTATAACCAATCAGCAACTCCATCCCAGAATGACATGGTGAAAACGATTTCACCAGCCTACATCAGCTCACGCCTCCCAGCCCAGGAGTCCCTCCACACCTACCTGCAAACCACAGCCTGGCTGCTCCTGAAATTAAAGACAAGCTCACCCTTGTTCTGCACATCCCAAATATATCTGCAGTTCCCTCTCTTCCCCACTAGTGAATTACCCTCCCACGCAATCAGTTGGCTCCGCCTGCTCCAAAAGCCCCACCTGTGTCCACCCAAACGAGCTTCACCTGCCTGCTCTCCCTGCAGAAGCAGGTCAGCCGTGAGGTGGGGCTGTGGCACTTGTATGCCCGCTCTGTGGGCCCGATGCAGCCCAGTTGCTGCAGGGCCATAAGACCTTTCATAATGGATTACAAGCTGTGTAGCTTGCCTGTCAGTCTCTGCATAAATCCTAGATCACAAATGTGAACAAACAGGCAGATCTTGTTCATGAGCTGCTAAATGTTCTGGTTTCCTTTCCAAATGTTCTGTAAGGCTTCTCCAGGCTTTGCCATATTCAGCAAGTGGGTTTTTTCAGGTTGCCTGTGTAAACTATGTAACTCGTCCTATACAGACCTACATAACCTGGGCCTTGAATGACACTCCAAGGAGAACTTAATATTCAGAGAGCTCAAGTGCTGCAAACCTGACACACTCCGTCTTGCTTTAGCCTCCACCAAGGGTAAGGATCAGAAGAGCCCACAGTCCATGTCCATGGAGAGGAGAGAGAGAGAAACGGGGTTGCTGTCATTAAAGCATAATGGAAATTAACACTAATATAGGATTTCTTAAGTAGGCGGGCTTATAGAAATGCATCTCTCTCCCCAGCACCATTTCTCCCTGCTGGCTCTGGCCCTCATGAGTGACTGCCTGCAGGGCAGCTGCTGTTCCCATCTGCACAGTGCTGAGACCATCCTCTAAAATCACAGATGGAGATTAGCAAGTGATTTGCAAGCCTATAGACTAAAGGGCACAGCTATTGGGGAAGGGACAGGTTAGAGAAAGGCTGCTAGCAGAGAGCTTGGGCCAGTCTTGGTTTAGCTCTTTCATTAACGACTTTGTCCAAAAATGAAGAGATCATTAACAAAATCTGCTGGAGTTGTGAGGTTGAGAGATGTCATTAATGCAGAGCAAAATGGAGATACCTCACAGGACAAAGTAAACAATTGGGAGCAATGGAAGTTGAATAAAGCTGACTGGCATGGGCAAAGTCATAGTCAAGGGACTAATAATAATACTTTCTGCCAAAAGTATTCACCAACAAAAAATAGCTAAAGAAGAACTTGAATCACCATGATCAGTTAATCACAAATGTAACTCTAGATAATAAAAATGTGTTTTTCAAAGCTGTCAAAATGGGTAGTTTCAGTGCAGATAGGGAAGCAGCAAGCCATTGCATAGACTCTTCTTCAAGCCTGTAAATTACACCACTGATGCTCTCCCTGTCATCAAGCCATACAGGCACAGAAGGCCAATGGGAGAGGGAAAGCTACCTGAGAAGAAGAGAGGGTTTTTATAACCTAGAATTAGAGAAATCGCTGCCTAACAATACCTATCAGCTTAAACACCGCCTGGGGAGAAGAACTATTTAAGCTGGGAATGAGTTTTGGCTCAAGAACAGATAGTCATAAAATGATTATAGTTGTTTCAGTTGGTAATTAAAAGATGGATCCAAAGCACTGAGAAGCAAGGGGACTGCAAGAGTGTCCCAACAAAAGCAGCAGCACCAGTTGCTACGGACACATGCAAAAACCTCCCCCGAATCTCACCAACTGTTTTTGAGACAAACCCTGGTGCCATCATAACGGGTCTCAGTGAAGGGTTTGTCTGTAATTAAGGAACTGGATTCAGGAGGTCCCTTCCAATACCATGTGGTATCCATCCAGTAATTACATATCACAGAGGAATTATTGGCATTGATGGACTGACTGGGGCAGTTAATTAGTTTACTAGCATTAAGAAAGAGTAACATAATTTTGTAGTGCAGCAAGACTGAGAGCGGAGAGGGAAAGGCAAGAAAAAAGCACAGCCAGCCATCTCCTAGAGGATATTCACTCCTCTAGTCACATACCCATGGCACCACCCCCACTGGTGCCTTTAGCAAGAGGACTAAGAGACATGTCAAGAGTGTGGCACCAAAAGTATATTATTATAGCTGTGCCATCCATAAAAAAGGGGGGAAAAAAAGCCTGGGCTGGCTTGAAATTTGAATTACAGTGAGCTGTGTGATCATACGGGGGATACACAATCTATGTCCCAACACACTGCTGTGTGCTCCACACTGACTCAAGGCTGCAGCCAGCCAACATCCACTTCTGGAAAACTATCACTGGGAATGGGCTTCGGCACCTACACTGCTCCTATCGACATCAAGATAGGAGAAACATAGAATCATATAATGTTTTGGGTTGGAATGGGACGTTTAAAAGTTATCTAATCCAACCTTCATGTCCAACATGATAAAGGTAAGCTAACACTTCAGCTAACAAAGACTCCGTCTGTGTGTGGATCTTTTGTTGTGGTTCCCAGGAATAAAATTAGCAGTGTCAGCTTGGGAGAGCAAGGAGTGCAGATGAATACAAAAGACAGAAGGACAAATGTTGTGAGTGGAAAAGCACTGGTGGCTCCAGGAGGAGATCCATGAAAAGCCTTGTGGCTTCTCTGTTTACAAAAGCAACTGCTCTAGCCAGTCACATAACCTTGGGCTCTAAAGCTCACAGCGATCCTTGATATCACAGTGATGGGTACAGTGGGAGATACTGGGTTTGGGTTTATTTTTATCTTCTCAAGGAATTTTTGATGATGTCAGAAGTAAAGGCATCTATCTGTAAGATGCTGTTAGACACTATAAGAAATACCGGAACTCCACTGTGCATCACTCAGACTGGCCTCCTTCATTTATCTCAGTTTCCAAAGGCACAGAAATCCAAGAGCAGCTAAAGCCAAACTCTGAAGAGGAAGTTATTTTCTTCACAGATCTAAGCCTCTGGAAAGAGTCTCTGTATGATTTAAAAAAAACATATATATTTCTGCTTATTGTCTTCCTTACACCTGCCTAAGTATAGAGTTGTTGTTTTTTGTGGGTTTTTTTTGTACTTCTTAATTACTTATTTCAATTACATTTATTGCTTGGGCTATCGACAGTAGTGATGCAATATGTACTACTTCACTTAACTTGCAAATCTGTTTAACATCTATGGAGAAGAGTCAGGCTGGAGACAAGTGTGGGAACGCTGTCTCATGTTTTACTCCTATGTGGGACTGAGTATTCACAGGGCTTTTTCAGATAGAGCGGGACATTTTTGTGCAATAGGGATGAGGGTTCTACAGGTATTTTTGCAGCTGGCAGCTATTTGTTACCCAGTGAAAACTAAAGACAGGAAAAAAACATTAATGTGACAAGATAGTAAACAATATAGGTTTCCTAAGAGTCCTGAGCATTTGCTGATGGCTTAGTCCCTGAGCCTTTGGACTTCTCCCAGCCTCACAGTTGTCTCTAGCACCAGCATTTGTGTGACATGTGTCACAGTGACAGGAGCAGCAAAGAGCCACAGTGCAGCCAGTGGAGAGAAAATGCAGAGCCCTGCTCACCAGTGGGCCAGCCACAATGAGCCATTTCACAACAGCCTTTCTCAGCATTTGGAAGTGTCAATTACATTTGTGCCTCCGCTCTGTCTCTGCCACCAGCCCCAGAGGTGCACCACCAGCAGGCAGCTGGGGTGGGAGCACAGCATGATGCTGCTGTCATGAGCCCACGGGTGACAAAAGCCTCTCCAGATGAGTCACACAAAATCCACGTGGTTTTCATGCTGGCTCCAGTATTTGTAGAGTCCTTTGGGTCTGCCTGTCCAGCTCACAACTGCAATCGTTAACAGTATTTGTGAGTCTGAAGTGCCTTGCGTGGCTGCTTGACCACATGAACCCCCTAAAAGAAAAAGCACAATTCAGGAAGAAGATGGTGGCAGAGTAGGTATGGAAAGATAGATGCTGTAATGCTCAGACTGCTTTAAAGCAGCATGTGGCTTACATTCAATGGCATGATATGTTTCGGTTTCTTTCATCTGAATGCATGGGAGGGGAAAAAAAAAAAAAAAAGCCACACATACCAAAAAAGGATTTTATATAATCCTACCCATTAGGTAAGATCCTTCTGATACCAGCAGTGAGGTGCCTGGTGATGTACAATGCTGCACCTATGAAGGCCCTGTGTGTATATTCTTCAGGCTAATAAATCTACTTTTATTGTAGTAATCTACTTTTGGCTCAAGACCTAAAATAAGTATGCAAGTACTGACCAGCAAAGTTACCTGTGTGACACTGCCAAGGTTGCTCATCAGGCAGAACAGTTGTCCTGCACTAAAAATTGAACTCTTTCACAACACCGAGTTCAGCTCCAAAGTTAGTATCACATGGCCTTCTAGGCATCGGAAAGTTCCTACCTTTAAGTGCCTAGCTTTAAGTGCATATCAAAACAGTGTCATGGAGGCCTCCAAGGCCATGCATCGAACTACAGCAGGAAATGGGGACCTGGCTTCTCCACTTCACAGCCAGAAGGCCTTAGCTGCAGGCAGGTTAGTTCAGCAAGCTGCAGATAAATCTTATAATAAACAGCACCAACTTTTTTTGACCACATGGACATTGTTTCTTCAGTACAAACTCTACAAGAACCTGAGAAACCATTGACCTCTATTATGCTGGGCAGCAGCTGTGGGCTGTCCTCCATGCAGGCCTCTTTGGAGCAAAGACAGCCTGCCAGGGGAATATCTTGCAGCCCTCGACCTAGCACCTCTCACATTTTATAGGTCCATTTCATTTTTACTGCATGGCCAATTGATTTTCCCCTGACATGTCTGCTTCAAGAGCATAGCTCTGGGGCAAAGGATAAAGCTGACTACCTCCATGACATCAGCTGGGCTCCCCCAATGATCATGTCTCTTCTCAGCAGTGACATGTGCATGCTCAGCTGCATGCATAGTTACTGCAGTGCTAAATCAGCCCACAACATCAACTCCTTCAGGAGCTGAGTATACCAGGCAGCAGTTAGGCATTTTTTGCTGGGGGGGGAGGGGTATTCAGAAACACACTTGAAAATCTGGTTATCAAGGTAGAGCAGAGAAGCTACCAGGTTTGCATCCAGCTCCACCATTTACACTACAAATTGGTCACTGTGGGAGAAGAGCTTTCACCCAACACCAGCTGCAGGTACCAGCTCTGACTGTCAGACAATCAAGGATTTACCAAAAGGAGAGAGAAACTATGAAGAAAAAAAAAAAAAAAAAGAGGGGAGAAACAGATGAGGAGAATGTAGCATCTCAAGAGATCTTTAAGTTCTTCATGAGTAAGTAATCATTAATTGGGTTATGAAGAACTCTTTGAACATTCACCCACAGCCGGAAGCCACTGTGCAGCAGGAACCATTTGTGAAACCACTCTGTGGAAGGTCAACACACTGTAGGTTCAATAAGTCTGACGTGCATTTGTTTCACCTTTCCCACTACCCCGAAACAAACTGAAAATTAAGCATTGAATTTATTGAAGAATCTTTACTCTTTTTTTTTTTTTTCAATTTAAATTATACTTCAAAAATACAGGTGAAAAAACACCTCACAAAGAAATATGTTGCTAATGTCTACAAAACAGTCTAAATAATAATGCACTTACATCATTTACACAGTTTACCTTCACAATAAAATAGGAGCGCTTAGATCAATATTTACATATTGACAGAGAACGTGGTCATGCAGCCATCTGCTTCTGGTGGTGTCTCCTTCTGGAGTACCTCTAGGATACCGCAGCCTACACACAAATCCTTCTACAGGGAGAAAGCCCTGCCAAAGTCTTTCTAGGTGCAGGGACATGCCCATAGGGTGCCAAAGAGACCAAAATGGTGGCAAGTATTTTCTTTTTCATCTTAAAGCTGCCACTGTAGCTCATGAACACACATCAATGAGTTATTTAAGGAATTCCCTGATACAGAATTTTGCTTCACTATATTAGGCACTTCAGTATAAATGGTATTTATTATGGCTTATGCAAAACAATACACTTTCCTCAGGATATGTACTCGCCAGAGTTGGTGAGAGAAAGAGACATGTCCAATGGCACGCTTTGAGCCAGTATCTTAGGCTAGCCTGCATTAGAAATTTAGATCATATTTCTTAATACTGATTCTGAAGGTAGCACTTTATCAAGACCTGATCTTTCCAGCAAGTCAAGCAATAAGTATATTTTAAAGCTTAGTATATCTCTTTTCCCCAAAATTATTGGTAACTAGAACTTTCCTTCTGACAATAAGTTAACTACTTAGAACCGTGCTGTTGAATGTGCCATTGTGTGACATATCCCACACATGATTGTCTTAAGAGTACACCATAGGTTGAGGGATTATTTACATATCTTAACATGTAGAAAATAAAGTTGTAGCTTACCAAATAATAAATATAGATCAACAGAGTACAATATTGAAATAAAATAAATTAGAATGATTCTCTGGGTGTTGAATTTCCTCCCTTAAGGCCTGAGCCAGAGACCATAAGGAAAAACAAACCCAAAACCAAACAAACCAGTGATGGTTTTTTTTCAATGGCTCAAGAAGGTTTTGGATAAGGCTCCTTTTTAGACACTGGCTGTTTGAAATAAGATGCTTAGCTAAGCTGACAGGTTATTTCAAATCTATATGATCAACCAGCAAAACTTACTTCTAAAAGGAGTCTTCTGGGTAAAAAAAAATAAGAATCAATACTGAATTTATTAGGAAGAATATAGTTCTTGCAGATTGTCTCGACATTAAATCAGCAGCAAGGAAATAAGCATACAGTTAAGAACACAACGTATTTGTGAGGCAAATACGTGTTAGTGCACATGATTTTCCAAAAACTTCACTCCTCAGCTACATTTGTGCATATTTCAGAACGCTTCTAACTAGACAGTTAATAAAAGTCTTCTCATGACTATTGCTAAGTTTGACCATTAAAAAAAAACCTGAAAAACAGTTAGGAGTAACTTACTCAAGAACAACATCAAACTTCAGGACCAAATATACCAGAACACTGAGAAAATTGCAATCTAAGTGAAAATCTTAAAACTTAGGTCTATCAAACTCAAAAAAAAAAAAAGAAAAAAAAAGAAAAAGAAAAAGAAAAAATATTAAAAGCAGTGAATCTGCTCTCAGAATTGCACGCTCACCAGGTTTGTAAACTCTACATGAAGTCAGTGATGCACTGTTCACTATAAGAGGCACAAGGTAGATGCTCTATGCAAAGCAGTGCAGATGCTTTGTCTGTAATTTACTTCATGTCTCCTTTTTCTCTTCCTTGAGGATTAAACACTTAAATTCAGTAGCTAAAAAGTCTGTCTTACAGGAAAATGTCTGGGTTTACATGGAAGGTGGGGTGACAGGTGTCCATGTGGATGCCAGTCTGGCATGTGAGGAGGCATCATACTGGCTGTCAGGCAGGTCCGTGGGTGCCCCACTGTCGTACAGTGGGGAGGTGGAGGAGGTGGCAGTGACCGGGTGTGGAAGGGCTGTGTAGTGCGCTGGAGAGCCGCGTAAAAACTGGGAGCTCAGACCGTTGGACATCCCACTTGACTGAGACACCGGTGTGATGGTACTGTTACTCACAGACCATAAGTTAGGATACTGACTGGAAGAGGGAAAGTGATAAATAAAACAGGTTATTAGTGACTCTAGTGCCTACTGGCAGTTGCTCAGGTCACAACACAACTCCCAGGCTGGGACCATTTGCAGGAGACAGTGAATTTCTTTAGGAAGTTCCCAGCTACTGTGAGATAGGAAGGACCCCTAGGTAGAATTTGTGTTCATGGCACCCCATCAATAAATCTAACCTCCCTCTTTTCCAACAGCCATTTTAAGTAAAGCTGAGGAATGAACAGGTTGGCTGAAAAATGCAGAGGTTTGAGAGCCAGTTCCTGAGCCATGCCATATCCTTGCCTCATGGGAAAGGCACATGGTGGAGGTAGCTGGATGCAGCAGCTGTTGGACCCAGGCAGGTTTGAATCCATTGCCACAAGCCTGCCAGAGCCCTAACCCCCTGCCTTGGGTTCTTCTGTAGTCAGAGAGGAACAGATACCTCCAGACAACAATTCATCCCTCCTTGTTCATCATCACATGTTAGTAGGGGAAGAGCCAGATTGATGGCTCCAGATTGCACAGATACTACAGAAATGTCTGCTTGAAAGGAAGGAAAGCCTTGTTAGGACACTGCAGTCTCCACACTCTCTCTCCTCTGTGTATGTATACAAACACACACACATATAAACACAAATATGAATTAAAAGAAGCAAGGTAATTAATTTTTTAAAATATACAAGAAAAAAGTTTGGCTCTGTTGCACAATACTGCACAGCACTTTCTATGTATTGATCCCAAGCAGTTTAACAAGAAAGATATTCTTACTTTACAGTTAGGGATTTAGACAGAAGGGGTGGCAGAAATGCCTTCCCTGAGGTCCCACAGTTCCAGTTCTACAGGTTTTATCTACTGGACAACTCAGTGCAGCAACTGAAAATCAGTAGACTTTGCAACTTTCTAAATGTGTATCTTGTGGGTCAGACATAGAAAGAAGTGCTAGGAGGACAAGCTTACTTAATTAACATACAGTCAGGACTAAAACAGTCTGCTAATACAGTTTTCTTATACTATGTAATAGTACATACTCTGATTGACAGCCAAGTGTCTATGTTTTCCACAAATGGAGTGTTAGATCTGAATTGAAAGATGCCCACACCTCAGCCCTCTGTGGTTAATAGCAAAGATTTTGCCACTTTATCTGTATCTCTTTGAATTTTCAAGTTTAGCTCCAAGGGACTGACTGTAAACTAAATCTCTGATAAGCAATCCAAAAGTTTAATTAGCGTAATAGTTACAAAACAGTGATTGACTAAAATGAAATGGATCAAAAATAAACTTTTTAAACAACAGTTTGCTTAAAAGAGATGAAACTAAAAGAATCCTCAAATTCAATGAATATTAGTCTAAATGATTTGCAATCCTTAATCTAACAAATTTGGCTGTCACAAATATCTACGTTTCCAAAACCAAAACATTAAAAAAAAAAAATTCTGTTTCTTCAATCTGTTTTCCTTGTGAATAGTCCTTCTCGGTGCCCCACCAGATAGCTAAGGATTCATATGAGGCCATAAGGATTTCTAATTTGCTAGTGACTCTTTGCCTCCTTTTTCAGCCTTTTCTTCCTAGACAGTATCAATACCCTGACTTGATGAATGCTGAGGGATGGACTCCTACCTGGAGCTGGTAGCTGTGCTAGTGCTGTGACTCATGGGCAGCATTGTTGTGTGTGTGGGAACTCCTAGAGAAGACCAGTTGTCATGGGACTGCAGCATGGAAAGGCAGGCAGAGGAGTTATCGGCATAGGCTGCTGAGAAAACAAGTAAGGCCTTAAACATTCTAGAATAAGACCAAAAAATTGATCTTGTATTCAAATGCAACGTATAGCTTAAACTGATATTCGACATTATTGCCTTGCAGCAAAACAAAGCCAAACCAACAAACAAAAAAACCCCACAAAAAATTACACACAGAAAAATGAAGTCAACTACTAATTATGTCAAACTTACCCTTTCACTGGCATTGTCCCTGCTGAGGTGGTGTTTTGCTCAACTTAAAACTGCAAAGTCTTATTTCTGTGAAGGACCTATGGCCAAAAAGCTGTCTTCAAATCAGCTGCTAATTCAGCCCATCCTTCCTTACTTGGTCAGTGGGAAGAGGCAGGATCCTTATAGTATCTCAATCTCTCTTCCAGAGCACCTCCTTTATCCCCATCATCTACACTGGCAGTAGCAGTTTGGCAGCCCTGGATAACAAGCATATCACTGGCCATGCTCACTCATTTTTGAGCTAAGCATGCCACAATGGGCTCTGAAGTCTATCTTAAGCACCATCAGGATTAAACTGTGGCTTAAATTGGTCAGGTTGTGATCAAAACTGACTGGCCAACACAGCAGAAGTACTAGGGAGCCATAAAGGGAATACTACACAACTATCCATAGTGAGAAAGAAGTTGCTGTGGCAGCTGGCTAAGGGAAGGAGAAGAGGGTCCTTGGTGAAGATCAGGGAACAAGGAAAACTGGATGTGTTTTGTTCTTTTATTCTGTTTCACGTCATTAAACTTGCATAAAATTTCCAAAATGCAAGGGAAGCCCACAGAAAGCTTCCTCACCACTTTTAAGTGAGCTACAAAGCTACATACAAGATTGGTCAGGATGCATCTGGAAGCCTGTGTATTACTTCACAATTCAAAATATTAAATATTTTTAATTGGAACCTTCAATATCTATACAAGCTGAAGATCAAAAATTAACAGGCCTTTGCCTGAAGAAAGAATTTTTAAAAATATAAAAAAGAATTAATTACTGTTAAAAATGCTCTTCTCTCCCTTAAGTACTTATGGGTTAAGGCACTAAGCCCTAACCTATTTGGGTGTTTCTGAGCACAACTTTTAAATAGCTCTCCAGTTTGCTCAGCTCCATATTGTTTCTGTGTATTCAGTTATGATACATTCATTGAGAACAACCTTAATGCACTGTTAACATCAACATGAAAGTAAAACTGACAGAATCAGGCCCTCTGTTATTATGTGTTAATAACAAGTGACATTAACAGAACCAGATATATACTACTTCATTTCATTGTATTATTACCTGTAACTAATGATTAAAATCCTCACTTTCAAAAAAACTTAAAAAAAAAAGTTTAAACTCACTGGTTATAAGAAGTCAAGAGCACAAGACAAATGCAGCACAATATAATCTAAAAAATTAGCAGAGGCAGTTCTACACCCTTTCAGTTTTTCCATCATAAAGAGACTGAGAACACAGACTTGCTGCCCTTATTTCTTTGCAATGCTGGCCCCAAGCCCTCTGCACAAACCGAGGTAGACAGTGACCTCAGTTTCTGTGTCAACTCAAGATGCCCACTACTCAAAGCTTACATCCCTTGGCTCATTTCCCATCATTTTACAGTACTGCAATGTCAGACTTACTTGGTGAGTTGTTTCTGTGGGTGTAGGGGCTGGGGTAGGGGGCAGGACGGTGGTTCCTCAGCGATGAGTACCTTTCACAGCTGTGAGCAGGGGAGAGTGACAGAGGGGCTCCAAACTGAGGGTGAGGGTTGGCAGGTGGGCACAGAGTCCCAGTCCCAGGAATAAGCCAACTACCTACTGTGGGGAAGTAAGAGGTTTGTAAAATGGGTATGTAATGCAGCCAGGCAGGGAAAGAATAACAGCAACAAGATAAATAATTAGTCAACGAGGAAATGCACACTCAGAAAAGGAAACAGAGTTTCAACGTGGCTGAAAAATCTGTATCTTTACATCTTTTCTAGGTGATTTTATGAAGGAAAATTAGATTACAGTTTAGGAAAAGCCCCGTGTCAAGCTAGCATTTTTTAAATTACCACTTAATTAAAATCACAGTAAGAAAATAATGAAGTGATTAAACACTCCCTTACATAGGTAGTGTGTGCTCAGTAATTGCTAGTTTTAAATTGCTCTTTGGGAGTCACAATCTATAGCTAACTTTGACATTCCTCAGACTGCTATGAAAAAATCTTACAAATCAAGTATTTTCACCAAAACAAAATAATTCCTACTACAACTCAACTTCCCTGCAGGCATTTTTTGACAATAATCTGTCGAAAGAGAAATCATTAAAAAACTAAGGCTTTTCATTAATCTGAAAAACCTTCTTAAGCAAATGTCCCTGCTTTCCTAAGTTTTAGGCACTTTAGGAAAAAGGGACATTTAAGTGCCATTTCAATAATTTTATGCTGTGTTTTGAAATAAACTTTTGTCTCCATATCCATATGAATATTGCTGTCCGTGTATAGAAAGGTGGCTGGTTTTTTGAACATGAACATAACCACAAGATTCTATTAAAGGATTTTGAATGAAATACAGAAGAGTCTTAACCACACACACATAGACCATAATGTTTATACAATCATAAATCTGTATGAACCACAATCATAAGGACTGGTAATATTATTCTCCCTGTGAACTAACAAGTCATCCAGCAAGCACTGCTCTCAAAGTTTAAGCTTAACTTTACAGATGAGATGGAAGAAATCAAGTTATGTTCATGATGCAGAATGAAAGGAAACGTACACTGTGAATACCCAGACTGTTGATTATCTCCCACTTCCTCCATCATGTCTTTCTGATCACTTCTATAAAAGAAACCGTGTTGCATTAGTTAAGAATATGCTTTTATGAATCTATGTAAAAAAATCCACACTTTAGAATGAAGAGCTCTCACCTTTCTTTTGCATCAAGAAATGCCTTTGCAAACGGATTGTATTTAATTTTTAAAGCTGTGATCTAAAAACAACAACAAATATCTTTATTTGCAAGTATCACCATTCATCATCATACAGACATTAGGATTTGAATTAGGACTATCCACTGAAGTTAGTGAAATCACACATTTTTGAAGAAATAAGATTATGCCCATAATACCACCCTATGGACATCACACAGTCCCTAAATTCTGAAGCATTAGCAGAGGGCTAGGAATTAGTTTCTCTGCCAAATTCTAAGAGACTGAATTGCCTGGGTTTATTGATCAGCTAAGGAAACAACTAGGGAAGGTAGTACACTAAAGAGTTACAAAAAGCTTCAGATTTCAAGCCAGAGCAGAATAGGCATAAAAAAATTTTCAGAAAGATTGGCAATCTGCAGATTCACTAAACATCAGTGTGCATTTTGGCCAAAAGGGAAAAGCCAGTTTTGAAAATGGCATGTCCATTTAATTGCCTGTGTAGCTGAAAATGACACCTGTATTTCTTACCACACTTTGTTTAATCTCCTACAATGAATTTGCAGTACATATTGAGACAGCGATCAGAACTTTGTACTATTGCACATTCTTAGGGCTTTAATATATATTACTTTAACTTTTCATATTTAGCTTCAAACAAGCACAGAAAGAACTGAAAAATACAATATGAGATCCATTATTTTGCTCTGTAACAATGCACTTTGCCACTTGAAACCTCCTAGTACTTGGATCCTTTCTTCCCTGCTGTGCATACCTCCTCATTCTGGTAGGCCGTCACGGCTATAAACTGGGTCTCTGGGAAGGAATGACTGGTGATCATCCGTTGTGGGCCACCCACTCGCACTATGTGAATCCTTGGCTCATACTTGTGCAGAGAGTTCAACATAATCTGTGAGCAAATGGACAGAGCAGGTAAGCAGTGACAGAGTAGCAGCAGATGCTGGGAGGTGCAGAAAGCACTCAGATTTAAAAGTATCTAACGATCTATCTTTCCAGCAAAGCAGAAAGAAGCAACAGGCACAAATAAACCTGAAACCTGAAGCTGTAAGAAAGAGAAAGGAACACTGCAGGCAGACACCCCAACTTTTTGCCTAGTCATCCTCATTCCTGTTACTTGACAGCACAGCAAACACGTTGGTGATAAAATAGCTAGAAAGATGCACCTACTATACCACTGGTATTATTGGGTATTCTGAACAGAAATATATTTTTAAAAAGAAAGCCAAAGTATTAAGGCACCATCCTCGGCAGAAAAACCAGCTCTGCTGAAAGAATGTAGTGAGGGGGAAGCGCGTAGGGAAAGGGGAAGCGTGAACCCTCCCACCCCAGCACGTTTGATAACAGCAGTATAAAAATGGTTATTAAAGAAGGACGTGAGCTGTGGCTCGGCAGGACCCTACAGGTCGGGTCGGATTCGTCCAACCCCGGTGAGCGGGGCAAGGCTGGCGGGGTGCCGTTGCAGGTCCTGGTGCCGGTACCGGTGCGGGTCCCGGCGCTTACCTGCCCGCCGCCGTTAAGCTTATTGGTGAGTTTGACTTTGCTGAATGAGACGGGCGCCTTCATCCAGTGCGCGCCGAAGTTGGGCGAGTCGGGATGGATGTAGACGCAGCTGGGTGCCTGCGGCTCCGGCTTCCCGCCCGGCACCCACTCCCCGTTCACGTACTTCCAGCGGTGCCCGTCGGCCGCCACGAAGTCCAGCAGGAAGGAATACATGGCATTAGGGTCCAGCCCCGACACGCTCACCTTCAGCACGGGGAACATCCTCCTGCGGGGCGACACGGAGGCGCGAGGCACGGCGAGGGGCAGCCCCGCCTCCCCCCGGGCTCAGCGGGGCGCCCGCCCACGCTGCCGCCGGTGTCCCCTCGACCCCCACCCTGGAGCCCGCAGCCACCCCTACCTGCCGTTTTTGGTGACGATCATCTCGTTAGTGAGCTCCTTGAAGCGCAGCCACAGGTCGTTGTCCTCCAGCGCGACCCGCAGCTCCCGCTCCGTGGGGTCCCCCTTCTCGCTGCCCGCCTGCAGCTCGCTCTCCACGGCGCTCAGCAGGTGGTCCACGCGGTACTGGGGGGGTTTGCCCGCGCCCTCCGTGCCAGGGGAGCTCATCCTGGCCGGCGCCCGCCTGGCGGGGCAGCCGCCCTGGCAGAGCCCCGAGCGGCGGCGGTGGGGCCGGGGCTGACTCCACTTGACCTCCGCGGCCCCAGCGAGCGGGAGCGGGGAAGTCGCCGCTGTTATACTCCGTCATAAACACCCCCCCGGTGACATCACAATGCCGGCAGGGGGGCTCCGCTGATTGGTGGACGGCCGCTTTGATCTGTCCAGCCGGCCTTTCCGATTGGCTGCCCGCGGCCATATCACAACAGCGCCCGGGGAAGCCTGTGATGTTAATTGCAGCTCGCGGGATTAAACGCGGCTATTTTATGTAAATCTGCCCCCAAATGTTTGCACCTCTATCAAAGCCGCCGGGGCCGGGGCTCCGGCAGCCGCGGAGGAAATGGCCCATCTCGGCAACAGCCTCATAACCTGCGTGCGGCACCTCCCGCCTCCCGCAGCAGTCATTAGCGGGGCCACCGATGCCCGCCACAGCGAGCCCCTGAGTCTGTTTTTAGTCTTGGATGGGCGAACACCCTCGCCGCGGATTCATATTTTTATACTTAGGGGGGAAAAAAATGGGGAGTTCTCCTCAGATCCTCGCAGGCTGCCCGCAGCCCCCGGCCGTGTTCTCCCCCCAGTCCCCGGCGCCCCCTCCGCCGTTTCTCACGCTCCCTTGTCACGAATCGTGGCGCTTCTGCTAAAGTGAAGGTTGCAGTTGGCAACGACAACCCTTGTTGGAAAATACAGCCAGAAAGGTGAAACCGCCCCGTGGAGCAGCTGACTAGAAACCTGTTGAGGGCACCCCCCTCCACCCAACACCAGCGTCTCCCCAACTTTTAGCGAGTACAAGAGCCTATCCCCGAGAAAAGGCGCAGAGTTTGCATCCCACAGCCGATACAAGCAGTGCCTTCGCAGCCGAGATGCTCGACCACGGTGGTTTCGAGCCATCCCACCTAAATAAAATAATAATAATTTTAAAAAAAAGTTACAGAAAAAAAAAAAAAAAAGACCGTTACGAGCCTTCGCACCTAAATAAAAAGAAATACTGTTCTAACAAACTGTTTGATAGCCAAAGGCTTAATTTCGTACAAACAAGGAGAAACCCTTCGAGTTACTGCGGGCAAGCGTGGAGCCTGAGCCTCGCGGGTGAAACTTTGCAACGGGCTGATTTGCTTTTAAAGTTGTTTGGCGCAAAAGCAAGAGATGGGGCGAGGGAGCGGAGAGCTGTTTTGAAAGACTCCCGCCCGACGGTGTTTTAATACTTTGCATTCTCCGGGGCTGCGGCGGTCTGTGGTGTGAGGGAAACAGTTTATTACCTTTCCGTGAGAATCCCTGGATAGAGGGCGAGGGGGAGAGAGGTGACAATGAGCAGGAAATAGTTCAATGGGGTCTCTTTAAACAATAACAAGTTCTTTAAACAGGAGCAAAGGAGAGGGGAAAAGAAGCGGCGCAGTGTAAAAATAAGGGTTTATTGTAAAAAATGGGCATCTCTCTCTCCACACACCTCACATCCTCGCTGACGGGATTTTTTAAGATTTTAGGAGAAAGTGCCCGGCGTACACAGGCAAGCTGGGAGCAGGAGAAACTGGAAGTCAGGGCCACCAGGGGAAGGAGAGACGAAAGGGGTCTTTTTTTCAGGACGCGGACGACGGTTCAGTCCGAGCACCGGCTCTTTCTGCGGGCAGGAACACCCTGCCTGCATCCCTGCCTGCACCCGCTGCCGCCCCACACTGCGGAGCAGCAGCCCAGCGTGTCTACTTCCATCCGACTTCAAATAAACCCAATGCTTCCGCTATTGTTTTCGGTTTCTTTTTGGTTTAGAAGCTACGATTTACGGCTGTATTTTCATTACACAGCACCATTGGGCTTATATATGAATTTACTCAAATTTTTCTTTCTTTTTCTTTTTTTTTTTTTCTTTTTTTTTTTCCCCTTCAACCTGACATGTTAAATTCCGCAAGCCAGCTCTCTTCATCCACTGTCCCGAAACACGCGGAAAATTGTTACCCCTTCAGATTAATTCCTGCGTTAAAGTTTCTTAAAACTCTTTCTGCCCGAGCATTCATCTCACGCACTTTCTCTTGTCCTCTTAGAAAGGGGAAAGCAACATTTGCAATTCTGGGCGAAGCTTATTAAGTTGTTACGTAGTCGTTACTATAGATAGTTTGAGATGGTCTTCTTATTATCAGGTATTTATTTCACTTAAAGGTGCTTACACTCGGTACAAAGAAATACGTCCTAGCAAAAGCCAGGAGCATTCAAACCCCCAAAGACAACGGCATGCTGTCCTTCCGTCGGGTTGGAGGCACCATCTTACTTTGGGTTTGTACTTTGAAGGCGACGTTTCAAATATCTTAATCCTGAAAAAGCCGAGCACCGGGAGAAGTTTATCACAGAGAAGGACCCGCATGGACAGTCACCCCCTCCGTGCAGGTGAAGGGGAGAGAAAAGGGTCTTTTTTCCCCTTGGAGTAGTCGCATCCCTTTTAGGTTACGGTCCGCGAGGAGGGAGGAGAGGGCGAGAGTGGTGGTGGGGAGGTGAAGGTGGTGATGGGTCCCGTGTATGGCAAACTCCAGCCTCAGTTCTTCCTCAGCTCGACTTCACCTGACAATGAACATGTTGAAGAGCCAAGAGCAGCAGAACCAACCGGGACTGAAGGAGACGGGGCCGTTTTGGGTGGAAAATGAACAGTTCCGAAAATGAATAAATAAAATAAATAGAGGCGATCTAAATGTATATTTAGGCGACCCGAGCTTTAAAAACACTATTGTAATTCTTCCGGATGGATGTTTCAAGCAAGGGCTAATTCCTAATGTGCATATATACACGCGCACAAGGAATGGGAAGCAACCTCAACCCCCTTCAGCAGCAGACACTTACTTATAATGGTTACTACTTTTTGGATTGATCGCTGTCTTTAGGCAAAGGGAGTAGAGCTGAAGTTTAATTTAATTCGACGTATTTCACGTTTTACTTAACACTTGGCAAACGACCGCCCTGCTCATCCCAGACAAATAACGTATGCACTCAAATTCAGTGGGTCTTTCAAAGAAGTCTATGCGGCTTAAAATTTTAATTGACCATTAAAAGAAAAACTCAAACCCAACCAAACAAAAGACACACACACGAAAACAAAACCAAAACCAAACACACAACAAACCCCAAACACTTCCCAGAAGTTATAGGTAATCTTTGGAACGGTGGAAAAACAAACAAACAAACAAACAAACCACCCAAATCGTAAAGTTTTTCCTCGGGTTGGATTCCTGCCGTCTTTATTTTATTTCCTTCTCCCTCTTTCTGATCTTAATTGCACTTTGGTTCTCAGGAGAGAAGACTCCCCACCTCCATAGCCTTTTCAGCGAGAGCTGCAGTGCATGACAGTTTACAGCCAAAAAACTTCCTCCAGCCGAACAGCTATAAAGATTCCCGATTTATAGCAATACTTCTGTCATGGAGCGAGTAGTAGCCTCCAGCTGTTACCTCGGGTTCATAAGACTCGTCCCTCGTTCCCTACCTTATTCCCCGGGACAGCTCACATCCCCAGACACCGTCCCAATGGGAATCAGCCCGCGTCCGCTCCTGCAGCTCTCGGGCACCAGCTGACCCGTGTGCAGCTTTAATCGCTTGGGGATGCGTGTAAAAATGAGTTCGTGGTTAGGTATTGGAGGTATTAGTTTAATTATCTTTAAACTTGCAGTTTGGAGTGGGGGGAGGACGACGACACAGCAATTAACACCGCCCTTGGTGCCGGACCAGTGTCCCTGCAGCCCCCGCCTCCCGCCGCCGTCCAGGGGAGCAGCGCTGGGCCGGGCCGGCACCCACCGTACGCGGGATGAAACCGACCTTTCAAAGGCCAAAACGTCCCACCGCTGAAGAATAAGCACCTGCTTTCCCTTGACCTACCTATCCCCACCCCCCCCACGACAGCTCCTTTTTTTTTTTTTCCTTTTTTCCCCTCAAAAAAATTACATATAATATAAAATATATTTAACATAGATGTATATCTCTATTGGTCAGCTGCTCTTTCCAGGGTACTGGAGAGAAATGTCCTACTGGTAATATTGTTGAAGCATTGATTGAGGAAGTAAATGCCATTTTCCTAAGAAGCTTCTGGGCTTTATTTTAATCTGGCATATCATTTTCCTTACACATAAGAATTAAACAAGAAAAAGCCTAAAGATATTCTGGGAGAGCTGTTTATAAGAACTCACTCTTTTGTAACCCTAATGCAATACCGTGTACCTACAGAGGAAATGACATGTGAAAACATACAGTGGTTTTATCCATTTTTAAGTTTATATATTGTGAGCATTAAACCTCTAGAATAATTGCTTCTGGCTCTCTACTTTTAGTATTCAAGAAATAGGAGGGATTTTATCTAAAACTTTTTATGTGTACTCATTTTTGAAAAAAACATTTGCTTTTCAAGTAGTCTGAACAGAGCACATGTTTATTTTGATTTGTTTTGCTTTTCCCCTTTAGCATTTGGAAGGGCAAGGCAAAGGCAGAGCACCATCCTGCATTTTCTGAAGGTGGCAAAACTCCCGTTGACTTAGATCTTTGCTTGAGTACTGCTAAGTACCCGCTCCATCTCAAATGCTCAGATCCTGAAGTTTCCCTCATGCAAGTCAATGATCAAACTTCCAATGACTTCAGCGCCTGCTGCACTAGACAGCATCAGCTGGGGGAAAACAACAAAATAAGATGAAGCTCCTTTGAGAACCCTTAAAAGAGAGTCTGGTTCAAAGATGGATGAAATCAGCAGACTTTGAAGGCAGAGTACTTTTGATCCAAACTCAAAATTTTGAGCTAGAATATCCTTTTCAATATCTTAATGTTATTGCTTAAAAGAGTAGAGCTATTTAAACCAAGTTATTTTGAGTGAGTTACTGGGAACAAGTAGATGACATAAGATAAAGAATAAGAACCATCCACCACTCTTAACAGGTCATCTCTTTAAAGCTGCAAAGAGAGGCAAGCACAATGAAGCACTGGGGCTGCAAAGAGAAGTAGTAGCATAATAGATACTGTTCATTGATTTCTCCCGGACTAAATAATAATTTTCAAAAACAAAATCCAAAACAACAAGAAAACAAACAAACCAACCCCCCAAACAAGACATATTTTGCTTTAAACAGGGACCATAGGAGTCCGATAACAGAAAGTACTTGCCTCATCATAAGCATCCTAGCAGGAGTCCTGTCAAGAGACCCTACTGTAAACAACACCTTCTCCTGTGCTTCAACCCACATAGTTCCCAAAGGACACTAAGAGTATTCTTGCTGAGATATGTCAGGGTAAATTAAAAATCTGGTGTTCAGGTCTCAAATAAAAATGTCCTCAGATTTGCAGACATTATAAACCAAACCAATGTACTTTTACTGGGAATATGAATCTTTGCCCTGAACATTATGTTTCTTCATAAAAGTTTGCAGTGCTAAGAATCAAACAGGCCATTTTTCTTTTGCAGTTCTTTTAAAATCAAAGATTTAAGGCAGTTGGGAATCCATAGTTTCTCCTTTACCTCCTCTTCAAACAGTTCAGAGAGATTATTGTAAGGTTTAAGATAAACTGGGTTCTTCACAGCTACAGAATATTAACCCCTCTAGAAAAAAAGACCCAAGTCCTAAACTGTATTTGCAGATTTTTTAAAAACCAAATCAACTTATTTTCAATTTTTTCCCTCCTCCTTTACTATTTTAACACTTTTCTTCCTCCTTTCTGATAGAAAATTGTTTTCTTCTTTCACAGAATTTCTGACCTCCAAGATCATCAAGTCCAGCCTATGACCCAACACGATGACATCAGCTAAACATTTAAGTTCATCTCCACTGATAACAGCAGTTCTGTGTAACTCTGATTCTGTCTTCATCATCTTGATGCAGCTGGCTTAGAGGAAAGAGCTGGAATGTAACTCAGTCTAGATATTATTTGAACTCACAGGTAGCATACCTTTACATCAACTGAACCACTTTTTACCCTCCTCCACTGTTTCCTGTCTTACACTGCTCTGAATGCAATTAACTTATTTCTTCCAAACTGTATGTGACCTATCTCTACTTTATATACCCAGCCCTTCATCATACCCACCCACACTTACTTCACCAACAAGGACTTCTCCACATCTGATATAAATATTTTTATATCACTACTTTTAAGAAAGTGAAAAACTCTGAGACTGAACAAGACACCACCATGTTTTCCTGTAAATCTTTTTTTTTTCCCATTATTATGTACACAACATTTCTGTTGTGTACCATTCTGGACTGATCTGATCAGGGAAAAATAGGTGGTAAAAGGACCACACAAAGCAGAACAGAACTGTGATGTCAACAACTCTAAATCTGTACAAGGAATAAACAAGACAACATTCACTGAAAAGTGGCAAATGCAGAGAAAAGAGAAACTCCTGCCACAAGAGCTCATTAAAGAAAGTCCCATTGGACTTCTCAGGGAGACAATGGGCAAACTAATGACAGCTTCTTCCTGTCATACAGGGGTCAGATCTGGAGACCAGTGTCTGGGATGTACAGACATACTTATGGTCCTCTGTTTCATGACCAGGAGTGCAGAATGTTTTGCAAACTTCAGCCTTTCTGAGTTAAACGCACCCATCAAGTTCTGACAAACACAGATGATTCCTACAGTTTCCCATTTTGAATTCAGCAAAGGTTAATTGGGTCTTGGGCTCTTTTTTCCTGCCTTATGCTACCTAATGAGTTTAGCTGTGGGGAGACAGTTGATGGTTGACCTGCTATGCTACCTGGATGACTTGCTGTGCCACCTGGACAACTGCAAGTCTATGGAGCCAGATAAGATCCACCCAAGAGTACTGAGTGAGCTGGTGGAGGAGCTTGCCAAGACACTCTCCATCATTTATCATTAGTCCTGGTTAACAGAGGAGAAACTGAGTGACTGGAAGCTTGCCAATGTGATGCTCATCTACAAGAAAGGCCAGAAGGAGGATCCAGGGAACTACAGGCCTGTCAGCCTGACCTCAGTTCCAGGGAAGATTATGGAGCGGTTCATCTCGAGTGAGCTCACATGGCAAGTGCAGGGCAACCAGGAGATCAGGCCCAGCCAACATGGGTTCAGTCAGGTCCTGTTTGACCAACCTGATCTCGTTCTATGACCAGGTGACCTGGCTAGTGGACGAGGCAAAGGCTATGGCTGTTGTCTACCCAGACTTTACTAAAGCCTTTGACACTGCCTCCCACAGCATTCTCCTAGAGAAGCTGATGGCTCATGGCACAGACTTGGTGTGCTCTTCTCTGGGTTAAAAACTGTCTGTCTAGATGGGCCCAGAGAGTTGTAGTGAATGGAGTTAAATCCAGCTGGTGGCCAGTCACCAGTGGTGTCTCTCAGGATTCAGTTTTGGGGTCAGTCTTGTTCAATATCTTTATCAATGATCTAGATGAGGGGATTGAGTGCTTCCTCAACAGGTTTGGAGACGACACCAAATTGGGTGGAAGTGTCGCTCTCCTTCAGGATAGGAAGGCTCTGCAGAGAGGTCTGGACAGGTTGAATAGATGGGCTGAGGCCAATGGTATGAGGTTTAACAAGGCCAAGTGCTGGGTCCTGCACTTGGGTCACAACAACCTCAGACAACATTACAGGCTTGGGGAGTACCGTGTCCAGTTTTGGTCACCACAGTACAAGAAAGACATTGAGGTGCTGGAGTGGGTACAGAGGAGGACAATGAAGATGGTGAGGGGATTGGAGAATGTGTCCTATGAGGAGCGGCTGAGGGAACTGGAATGGTTTAGTCTGAAAAAGAGGAGGCTCAGAGGTGACCTAATTTCTCTTTACAGGTACCTGAAAGGAGGTTGTATTGAGGTTTGTGTTGGCCTCTTCTCCCTTGTAACTAATGACAGGACAAGAGAAAATGGACAGAAGTTGTGCCAGGGTAAGTTCAGATTAGATATTAGGAAGAATTTCTT
Source organism: Megaceryle torquata (assembly GCA_024611175.1). Classification (NCBI taxonomy): domain Eukaryota; kingdom Metazoa; phylum Chordata; class Aves; order Coraciiformes; family Cerylidae; genus Megaceryle; species Megaceryle torquata. The sequence goes on from JANIJG010019489.1 coordinate 52,400, forward strand.
TACAGAAAGAGTAGTTAAGCATTGGAACAGGCTGCCCTAGGGAAGTGGCAGAGTCATCATCCCTGGAGGTGTTCAAAAAAAGTGTGGATGTGGCACTTTGGGACATGGTCTACTGGTCATGGTAGTGTTGGGTAGGTTTCACTTGATGATCTTGACCAGTGGTGCAGTTTTCCTACTGGATGCTTTTTGAACACTTGCTTGTTTTAGTCCCACATACATTTTGCACTTCCAATTTGGTTCAAAAATTCTGCCTAGAAAAAGGGGACTATTGAAGGCCTACCTTTTTGTCTAGCAGTTTGTGCTGTCACTGCCATATGCAACAGAGACGGTGAATGAGAAGCAAACGATGAATGTGTGGGGACCACATTGTGCAATAACCACCAGTGCATGTGCTAGAGAAGGCGGTGCCAGGAAGGCCTAGGAGACACTGTGGACACAAGCCTCTCTTTGAAATCTCTGCACATTAGATGCTTTCCCAGGATCAGAAAATATTTCTTGCCCTTGTTAAGAAAATGTCAGCTGTGACCTAGGACTAGTGGTCCATGTAAGTCTAACAGTGGTTAGCTGATACGTAGGAAGATAGGATCCTTCACTCCTGATTATGCAGATTATTTGGTAATGTTTCCAGTCAGAGAGGCATTGTCTTTGTGGTTCTGTTGACTCACCTACTCCCTAAAGCATAAAGACCTATAGCTGTCATTTTTATAAGCCAAAAAAAAGTTTTTCTAATCCACCTTGTGTCTGACCTTTATGCTAATTACAATTTCTCATTCCTGTGAAGCTACTTTCTCAGATCTACTGAACTCAGAACTACTACCTCAGCTCTAGTATCTAGTAGATATTCACTGCATTCCTAGGCTATCATAAATATTCTTGTAGACTGCTGGGAAAAATGTGTAACTCCCTTGCCTTGAAAATCTGTGCAATCTTTTCATATTAAGCACCAGTGGCTTCAACTAGTGATTAGCTGGTTTGAAACACTCTATAGAGGCACAGTTGTGATAATGCTGTGCACTGTTTCTTTCATTCAATGCTGATTGCTATAGCCTAACATCAGATTCTCAGATAAGACCAACTAAACAGCAGTGGATCTAACTGGGACAGTTATTTCTTTTTACCCTCTTGGTCTGAGAAAACTGCTTTCCCAAGCTTCCACTCTGGCTTGCCTCCACCAGTATTCTTGCTGTACACAATGTTGGACCTTCAAGTCTTGGCCTGGCCTTTTCTTTCCAATTCAGTGTGCTTAATAACACCTGTGTGGGAACAGAAAAAGGCATTGATCACAATCATGTCTAGCTGCATGAACACTTTTGATAGCTCCTAGTTCAAGAGGTATTTTTTCATTTGACCTTAATGTAGTTCCATACCATACTATGGGATTTTTCTTCCAGTGACCAGTGTAAACTTTTGAACTGCTTGCAGTGGTATTTCAGAGTATCACATTCAGTATTTCAAATACCATGAGTAAAAAAAACCCAATAGCATCATATAATACATTAATCTGAATTATATCTCTGTTCTTTCAGAGGTACTCTGATATCTGAGAACTTCTCAAACCTGAAATCTGCTGATGCTTCCAACTGTGCTGATTTAAGCTGGCAGGTTACTTTCTGTCGTGGACTTTCCACTTGCATCCTTGTTAATGTAATTAACATTAGTAATCCTGCAGGTATTTTGCAAGCTGGTTTTTGCCACCTTTTTTTTTTTTTTTACAGGTTGTTAATCTTCCATTTAATTTAAATAAAACTCTTATAAGCATCTGATATTTACAGCTGGTTTATAGTAGTAAGAAACCCACAAACACCACTAGTTGAAGCCTTCTCCAATTCTTTCCCTTAGACAGCTTGTTATTTGTGTTTAACACTGGCTTTACAAAAAATTTCTTTAAAAAAACAGAAGAAAAATTTCAGTATTGTCCATGTCACTAATTTAAGGAGCATTTCAATTCCAGAATCTTGTGGCAGATGTCATGTGTCCCCAGGAATACAGTCCTGATTCTGTTTGTCCAGAAGTCAAGGACAGGGTCAATCTGAGCAGTAGAAAATGAACCGCTTTGCTTTCAAGGCACCTTCCTTTAGGAGAAGAAAGTCCTTTCACTTCAAGCCCCAACACATTGTCAGCTTTGATAAAAATACAATTTAATTCAAGACTTCAGTAAATGTCTCATCTTACACATTAAATTGTGTACACTTATAGTAAAAATATTTCTATTCAAATAGCAACTGCTGGGATGCACTGAAAAGTTTTCTACCCACTTTACATCTAGAAATACAGATTACAGCATGCTAATTAATATTATACACTTCTGATCAAGAAATCAGAAGATCCACAAACTCATAAAGAATTCTTATACTAAAAAAGTTCTTAAACATCAACTAGATACTGGAAAACCTGCACAAAAATTCTGTTGAAAGCATAGGAAGTTTTTCTACAAGTAACCCATAAAAGAATAAAACTGAATGAAATATTAATTCCTCCATAATTCTTAAAATTTTTGTTCTCAGAGCAACAACCGGAAGCTGAAAACTCTTGTATTTACAAGACTGGGCAATTACTTGTGCCCCTATTTCCTTTTATTTTAGGTTGTGGATTTTTTTGTTTTGTTTTGTTTGTTTGGGTTTTTTGTTTGTTTGCTTTGGTTTGGTTTTTTAGTGTTTGAGATTTGCACTCTAAATACCAGCAAAGAAGGTATAACATGGTAGGGTGTACAAATTATAAGCCTTCCAAAAAAGAAAGGAATTAACCAAGTCCCCAAAATTCTTTCTTTGGTCCTGAGTTTTCCTTTAAAACCTTCGTGCTGCCACAAGGAGGTTTTGGCAAAGCATTTCTTTTGGGAGGGGGGGGAGGAGAAGGAAAAGCAGAGGGAGGAACCTAAAAATCTCCACCTTTTGGCTGTCTCAAGTACTTGTCTGCCTGGAAGCTCAATATGATGCAATTAATGAACAGCAATCCTCCACCTTCAGTGCTTCCTTCCCTTTCTCAAGACAGATGTGCTGACAGCATGGCACCTTCTTTAAAGGAACTCAGTTTTATGGAAGCTGATCTCTCAGCAAGCCACAAGTGGCTACAAGCTTTTGGCTGCCCCCTGTATTTTCAAGCAAAAACACCGTGTTTCATGACAAGTATCCAGAGACAATATCAGAGGTGAAAACCATTTCTATTCAGAGTCCAGCAAATGCCTTCTTTTATCCAGATCCCTTTCAAATGTCCACACATGCTAAAATTTCCTTTTCTTGTCTTGGAAAGCACTCTTACAGACAAATGTATCTCAACTGCCAAGCTATCTAATTTTTTTTTTCCTCATATGGTGCATAGATTTTACTCTGCTTAGCTTTCTTACTGTTCCTCCTAGACATAGCCTCATATGCAACCTCAAACCTGTTCTCTCCCCCCGTGCTTTTACAACTTACAAGACATACAACACTCTCATCACATCCAAACTCAAGAAACAAACTAAGTCAAAACTCAACCTATCTGGGTGCCTACAATTAAACACCTAAATAAGTTACCTGTTAATCAGTGGTGCTAGCAGCTACAATTCCTAGCCAAGAAGTTCTGAAAACTAGGATAATTCAGCCCCCACAACCTCCATTTCTCACCTGCCCCCAGACACAGAGGTATGCACATTCTCAGCTTTACTCACCAAACTAATTGTATTAGGCTCAATCATACCAAATAAAGCAATTACAGATATCAAGTTACTGAATTATATTAACGTGCCTAAATTTAGCCACTGAAGTTTGATACAATTTGTTTCTGGCTTAAACATTAATGAAAAGTGAAACAAGAAGACAGAAGAAAACAAGTAGATAGAAACACAGAATCCCAGTCTTTCTTCCAAGAGGAAACACAGTGCCAGGGCACTTTATGGATATCAGCCAGCTGTCACAAGAGGTGGAGGTCTAGTGTAACTGCCTTCTTCAGGCTCCACTCTTCACAGGGCCTTGCAAATGCCATCTGAAGGATGCATTCAGAATAAAATCTTTCCCTTTAGTCTTTCCCAAAGACTTTGGCAAAATTTTGCTTCCTAACCTCACGAATGTTTTGACTGAGCAAGAGATCAGAGGAAAATAGTGATCCTCAGCATATTTGAAGTATTTGTGAAGATAGTTTTTTGTCTGTCTCAGTAAAAAATATGCTTCAGTCACAATTCAAAACCAGATCCACATTTAAAAAATATTTTTTAAAAAAGACCAAAACTTCTATAAAATGTCTGAGTTAACAAAGCAATATGAACTTCTACATTAAAAAAATAGATATTTATAAAGGATACACCTTTTCTTGAATTAGTATTGAACTATGAAATGTGAAGTTTCAACAGCTTTAGACCAACAAATATATAATTTGAACATAAATACCCAACAGTAACAGTAAAGTGCAGAAGGGTGTTTTCAATGGATATTTAAGATGGATATTTATCAATATTTAAGATGCCTCAACTGAGAAACTTTGACACCAAAATCCCAAGTATTTCTTATTATTTTTACTTTAATGTTTTATTACTAGGCTTCCAAGTAGAAGTCCTGAAGTGGATGCAAAAGCACAATCTCTCCTTCATCTTGTAGCTGAAAAGCTTTGTGCATAGCACCAGAGGAACTCCTCCTGTTGCTGCAAGTCCTGGTGAGAATCTCCTTCAATAGGATAAACTCATGGAAACCTAAGGAAGGGAAAGGCAATCACCCATTTCATATCTGTTTTGAAATTACTTTATTCTGCACAAATTAACAGCTTCAGAAGACTTACTAAGAAAAGAAGATTCTTTATACAGGTTGCTGGAAGCTGAACTTTTCATGGAGAACTGACTGAACATCTTGCATAAAGACAGCAGAAATATGCTGCTCTGGAAAGCAATGCTGACTTAGCAATACATTTCAAAATACACTAATCACACCACGTTTCTTTTACCTTTTCCTATCAACTGGTCAGAAAGATCGAAGAAAAAAACCATCTCAGATAATCCTATTTTGGGAATGCTTTTATCCTAAAGGAATGTGAGGGTAGATGGCTTAAAAGTCTTGCTTCAAGAACAGTTAATGTCATTTACAAGCATTTGTCTTGTTCAAGTTTTCTGGATCATTTCAAATAATGAAACCAAAATATTTTTATTTGAGCTGTCTTTATTTAAGACTGAACTTCAGGTTTACATCACCATCACTTGCAGTAGACTTCCAGTTAAAACTTGGAAACTGAGTCAATTCCCACTGCCATTTGCCAGTAGCCACACAGCTAGATGGACTGCAGTACAGTAGAACAGAATGTGTTCTTTTCCTTCTCATTGTTCCGCTGCCTGGCTTTGCGCATACGCTCCGTTACTCTAAAGAAAGAAGCCCATGAATATTAAGATGCATTCCTTTGCTTCATTTCCACCGAAGAAAGATGTATTCTGAATCTCAGCCAAGTAAACCAAGCAAAATCTAAGACACAATACTTTGTGATTTTCAGATTTAAATTATCGACTCCCTCTAATTTTCCACCTGACCACAAATTCATGAATAAACTGTGTGGCTTTTTTCTTTTTTAACTGAAGTTAGGTTTTAGGTAAGTCTTTCTCCTCCATGAAAATTCACTGTGAATGACTATGATACCCATAATTTCAAAGTCATTTCCTCAGGAGCATAATGGAGATGTAGGAGACAGATCTGGGTACATCAACATACCACGTCATGGTTTGCACTGCAGCACTACTTACTTTCTTATAATTACTTCTAATCACTGGTATGTAGTTGGTAAATAGTTATTTTCATGAATTTCAAAATAGTGAAATAAACTGTAAGAAAATTTAAAATATCTTACCTTATTGTTTTGCCTGTTCATTCTTGTGAGTTATGCATTTTTATTTTCAGCAACCCCTTGGATTGGGTTGAATTTGGAGTAGCAAGGTTCGCTGTCTGGCAGGGCTTCTTGAGGACAGGGATGATGATATGTAGAAGCTGAATATATGCTTGCATGAGTTTAGAAATCAGTCTTACATGTGTGAGGAGAGTAGGGGTTTGGATTCAATAACATTACTAATTAAATCTAACAATTGCTACCCTAATAAAATTTAGCAAACAGGTTTAGAAATTCTTCTGCACAAAATCACATCACATATATGCCAGGTAAGTATTGTGTGTGTATATATAAGAATGTATAGAAGTTACATGTATATTAAAATGATATCTTGTATAATAAGATATAACTCCTTAATGAACACAGTTGCTCTGGCCTACACTAACTGCAATACAGCAAATCTCTCTGTCCTTTTTGCAAGCAGATTGATATTAACCTATTTACTGCAACTTTCCCCATCCTTAAGCATGGAAGCATACAGCAGCGTCTTAGAAACTACATTATCAGTAGACATATTCAACACTTAAACAGTGTAACATGCTATCATGAGCAGATGGCACTACAGGTCCTCTTAGGGGAAGAGTCTCAACCTGTGGTCATGCATGTAAGTAAGTGGACTATCGTTATAGTGGCCTTTTTAGGGAACATTTGTCAAAAAAGGAGAAAAAGGTAAGTATTCTCCAAAAGTTTAGCTAACAAAGTGTACTGTTGCCTTTTGTTTTTTTAAATGTTCTTTTTTAAAACTCCATCAACAGGCATCAGTAAAGTCTATCAAGCAGTTGTCTCTGGAAGCTCTCTATAAAATGGTTACATCTAGTAATGAGGGAAATTAAATGGATACATAAATATATGTTCAGAATTAGTGGGATTATAAGTAAACTGCTGGATAACTGTAGTAAGGACCCTTTCTGGTCAGCAGCACTGTGTCAGATGATTAATGTATAAAAAGGCCTCTTAGAATTTCCAATTATTTAGATATCTCAGAGGAAGGATGATAAGATTAAAAATATACAAGATTTGAAGACTGCAGTGGTAATGACAAAGAAGAGAGTAGATACAACCTCTGAGAGTCATAAAAATTACAGTATTTCAAAAATCACCCCCAAGCACATACAGCTTGTTTTGTTTGTTGTGCTTAACAGAGGTTGGCAATTTTTATGTGTTTTGTTTTGGACTATAATTTGAAAGAATTATCTGGGTTTGACATTTACTAACATACCAGGAAATAATAAGTTGTTAGAAACATTATAAACTTTTGAAGACAGGATTGATCTTTGAGGTATTTTCTTGGCCTTTGCACTACCTGCCTTTTTCTTACATTTTAAATTACCTTCAACTACGTGCAGATAATAAAAATATACCTTTATTTGACTCTAACCTACCATTGACAGTCCAACAAAATGTTTTTACTTTTGAGAAATTGCTTAGCAGAAAATCCATCCAGAAATTACTTAAAGAGCTCTGACCCTTCCTTTAGGTGTTCCTTGCTTTGGGAAGTTCTCTCCAAAGTTCTGTGTCTCTTTCCCAAGTTCCTAATTATGTATTTCTTTTTTACCAGGCTAAAACAACTGTTAGTACAGCCTAGTTCTGATGAAGTGAGTTTCAGTACCTCCCAGAGAAAGAGGTACTGTCTTATCCATAGGAAGGAAGCCCCTTTAGAGGAGCAGTCCGAACCACAGTTCAGCTGGAGTGATTTTCAGGTTGCCCCTATAATAAAACCCCTTAAGTTCCTGCTGCAGCTTAATGGGGCTGCTGGTGTGCATTCACACAGACCTACTGAAATGCCCTCCTCATTAAATGGATTATTCAGGAACCAATTCAGAAACCAGTCTTCACTGACTTTGGTTTCTGAATAACTTTAGATACAATGTCAGGGTCAAAACGTAGCTCCCCAATGACTTCAGGATGGCCGAATAACTGGTGATTACTAGGATTTGTGTAATATTGCAAGGGCAGGAGAATCAGAAGACAAAGATCTAGTTATCTAGTCAGGTTTCTTTGCAATGCAAGGTCTCCTCCTGTTACACTGGTGTACTGTAAATTGCTAGGGAACTACCAGCAAGGATGACAGCGTTTTGTCACAGTTGTGATTAAGAGACTGAATCCTTAGGGCCCCTTTAAATTGCCTCTCCTGTTGTCCTAATTCAAGTAGAATTTCATTGTTTTCTATTTGTGGGAGGAGGATTGAGGTGGAAATACCAGCAAATTTATCTTCTGTCCCAGAGAGGTATGCAAACAAACAGCAGAAGTGAACTTCTAGAGAAATTATTTTACTGCCTATTAGTGTCTGCCGGTTTTCATAGGTTCATCTGGACCCATGAGAATTCCCCTATAAAGTAATTTATGTGTTGTGTTGCAAAGCAACACTTGACTCTTTTGATCTTTGATATTAGGGATAATGAATTTCTAGGCACGTTCAGCTTCCTCATCATTGCCATGTAACCTAAGCTCACTACTGGACTGGTTTGTCTGCTGTTTGTTCCATCTACTTGGTGATAAGTTACACAGTGTGATTATCTCAGGCATAAACTGGAAGGAGGAAGGATTTTTAGAACTGCTTGAAGAACAAGCAAAGGTGCTTTATTTGCAAGCGTACCTTTCTTAAATAAGGTGAATAAATAAGCACGGCTTATCACTTTAGAATTTTTTTTTTTCTTGTTTGCTTAAACTTGTTTTGGAAGTTATTCTTTAAATCGTAATGTAGTGGTGATGAAAGTTGGGTTTTATGATTTTAATGAAATATTTGGGATCTGCCCTTCCAAAACTGGGAAAACGATAGTTGAGCTTTCTCTCCCTTTTTAAAGAGATTGTACTTCTCTTACCCAGACCATCACCACACCAGCTGGTTAATACTGTGCACCTGAGGCCTTTCTGTACTCCTGTTCCTTGTTAAACGTCCTCACATGGAATTGAAAATACATGCATTATTTCTATGTCTGAAAGCTTCCCCAAACCTTATGAGGCAACTCCATTCCAAACTGATTAGCTTAATTTCTCTTCACTTCCCTTCACAAGTATAAATGTGCTTCTAAAAGTGTTATTAACTATTATGCATGGAAGTCCTTAATTCTTTACGAATGACTTGAAAAGGCAATCTGTCAGAACTGCATGCAAGTTACACACAGTGTTTCTTGGTACTTGTGTATCTCCTTCTGAAGAAAAACATAGCTGTGTTTTATGATAGCATTTTCTTGAGGCATATGACATTTCCTTCTTTTCTCTGCTATCTGCTTGTTTGCTGTCAATGGGACTTCAAATGTTCCAGGCTTCCCTGCTTGGGGGGGGAAAAAAAAAAAATTAGCTGGGCTCCTGCTGCACAGTTCCAGATCACTGTGGGAACAAAGAGTGGGGAGGGAGGACTGAAAACCAGTGGAAATGGGCAGGAGACAGACAAGGTGGTGGGGGAAGGGGCTGTGGGAGAAATGGGAGCAGAAAGGAGACAGATCTGGTAAGCTGAGGAGAAGCCCGGTAGGAGAAATTTCTTTGTTTGGAGGAGAGAACAAAGAGGAAAGAAAGATGATGGAAGAAGCATAGCTGTCGGGGTAGAAGAAATTCGCTATTCATATCCACTCTCAATCTGCACCCATGAAGGGGCAAACATAAACACACAAAAGGAACTGATTAGCATGTGCAAAGAAACATGCTTCTTTAGCTCTGGTTGTGACAATTAACTATCTCTTCTCCCGCCCGACGACACCGCCCCCCCGCCCGCCCGCCCCCCCCCCACTCCCTCAGTACCCCCTCCCGCCGTCCCAACAA
>JANIJG010019492.1:0-50338 GCA_024611175.1 Megaceryle torquata
GTTTGTGTTTACTTTGTTTGGCCTTTTTTTTTTTTTTTTTTTTTTTTTCAAACAGATATCCCCAAAAAATACCCCTGGTTGGAAGTTAAGCAGCAGAAACCCCAAGTGGCCAGCTATACCTTTCAAGAACTAAGCCGGGCTGCTCCACTAAGTTTTAGATTAGGAAAAAAAAAGGGGAAAAAAACCCAACATCCAGAAAGTTTCTAGCCTGAATTTTAACTATTCAAAACTGTCAGATCTTGGCATATCTCTAAAGGACATAAACCAAATGTTAAAGACTGTTGTGTGATTTACTCCCAGGCTAAGAGGAAAAATGAACCTTAAAAAAAACTTCATTACCATATATCTGTGTTAAGTGTTGTTATTTAGGAAAACTTCTCTGCCTGTGCAAATCATAGAGTCATTTTGATTGGAAGAGACCTTTAAGGTCAAGTCCAACCATCTCAACACACCTTAACTGAGACCAGAATTTTAAGTGTCCTGTTTTGGTTAAAGTCTATGCTTTGTAGTTTGCTATTTAATTAGGAATGAAACCTAATATCTAATCACCAAGTTCTCGTGCCTAAGAAGGAATTAGAGTTAAAAACATCCCTGGGATATAAAAATTAAGACTTTACAAATGTTAGTTAATCAGCATTGAAAGACAGATAGATCAAAGCCTGCAATGATAGGGGAAGATCAAAGTTTGTGCTGGCCGCAGTTCCTTCCTCCAGAGGTACAACCCTGGGTGCCCCAAGCTGCCCAACTTCTTGTAATTCAGGAGGCAAAAGCACATGAACAGCATAATTATGTCTGAAAGGGGGGGGTGGAGGAGGAATAAACTAACTCCACACCACACTCTGGCCACCCTTGAGGTTGCAAGAAGCACTTCATACAGTCAAATGAAATCCTCCTCGACAAATGCAGGAAAGGATTGTTGCAGATCAGCAGACTCCCATCTCCTAATCTGCTCTGGCAAGACAACTACACTATTTGCTTCCTTAAAACAAAACAAAACCAACCAAACCTAACCACCCAACATTTATGCATACATGAATAAAGGGCTAACTGCAATTGGTACCATCAGCAGTGCCAGGAAAGAGCCTGCTGCAAGATACAAATCTGATGCAAAATGCATCATGTAAGGCAAGATGCTCATTTTTTAGATTATACTTCTTATATGGATCAATAAGACTTCGGACAGAGAAGAGAGCTGGGGTGTGGTGGTGTTAAGGTTTTGGTTTTTTACAGCACTGTTTCTACCTAAAACAGCCTATGGATGTAGTGCTAATGACAGGCCAAGGAGAAAGAACAAGTCTGGATGCAGGTACTGTGTGCCCAAGAAGAGATGGCCTTTTTTTAATCTCAGCTGCGACAGATGTTCTTTCCCTACTGCTCAGAATTACTTTTTGCAAAGAACAGAAGCCACGAACAGCCAAGACATTTGCCGAGAGTACAAAAAGAGGTTTTGAGGGTGTGAGGGGGATGGTCAAAAGCAGAAATCTGTTTATTTGGCACCTAAATATAGCCCAGTTAACTCAGCAAGCATTTTTTCTCTACTACATGCTATTTTGTCTATATTTAGAGGCTGTAAGGAACCAGCTGTAGCATCACCATTTTATTACCATTTAGCATTGTAGCATCACCACTTTATTATCCCCTCTGATGGGGAATTTGCTTTTCTTCCCCAGAACAAATCCCTGCTGTGAAGCGACCACTGACCACTCACTTGCATCTTGTGTATAAAAATTAAGTTTTCAACTGAAGCACCAGCAGTAAAGATGAGCTCTTAACCTCAGCCTTTTATTAAGGAGCTCTGGTCAGCTATGCCCAGCTGTGAACCAAGCCTCTAATAGTCCAAGAGGACACACTGGGAGGCTGCTCTTCCAGAATCACCACAGGTTGATGAGTTATTTCACTCACTGTGACACAGATAATGGTAGAAAGACAAGTTTCAACCAACTGTGTTCAGAATGGAGGCTGCTTTTGCCTTTTCAGATAGTAAGCAAAAATAAGTGTCAACATCTTGAGATTCTTGTTTAAACAGCATTAGAACCCTCCACAGTATTTTGGATTTTTTTTTTTTTTTGGTAATAGGATCGCATACCTGGACACCTGTAGCATGTGGAAGAAAACTTTTTTTGTGATTAAATTTGCCATTAGGATTAAGGCTACATAGAATTTTTTTTTTTTTTTTTTTTTATAATCACTTAACTCAATCCTTGCGGGCTGATGTTTTATCACACAGACAGATCTCTGTCAATGCAGCATCTGATTCACCCCTTTAGAAGAGTGCACAGATAGACACTTAACTTCTCAGGACCCCTCCCTACATAACAGATAGTTTTTGAAAAGCAGAAGCCACAGACAACAAAAGGATAGACTTTTACTGGAAAAAAAAACACAACACAACATTCTACAATTTTCCTCCAATGCTTTTACACTAATTTGCTGAGGTAGCTGTCTTTTATTCTCAATGTATGTATTGCAGGAAAGTGCACTTGAGTCTACAAAGCAATCCAGAGAAAATAGTATCAAGGCACTGAACAGCTGCATCTGAGCAATCTCAAGATCATCAACACAAATAGGTAAAAACACAGACTTTTAGGTCTTCTGAAAATGTTCAGAGCACAGGAAAGGTTTAAAACAGGCAGATTATGTTGGTGGAAGGAAGAAAATCTATACAGCAGTGTAGCACTGCTTGTCTCCCAGCAATGGATCTAAAGCATCCATGGGTGATGTTCAGGCTCCACGTTCAGAACCTGCCAGCCTTCAGCTCTACCTTGTCTGTCTCCTGGTGACTTGAGTCATTTAGTGTTAGGCTGCAGACACTTGTGATTTCGTTGTAACAGCCCCTCTCATGTCCTGTACTGGGAAGTCAAACGCAGAGCCAAGGCAATTCTGAAGAAGTTACAGAGCAGAGCAATCAACCTAATATCAAGTTGGCTTTTTTGTGCATGCTATTCTTCAATTGAATTGATAAAAACTCCATTAAGAAGCCTGGGAAAAGTGTGAAATATCATCTCCCCATGATATATCATTTCTTTTGTATGAACAAAGTCAAATAATAATTAAACTTCTGACCAACAAAATCAGGTAATAGAGCTGAAGGCTTCCAACTACGCAAGCACACTATGTCACTTTTCTTCACTATTCAGGAACTAACATCTAAGCCTCATAAGGCTCCTCCAGAATCTACTACAACTTCAAATACCTGTAAAGATCCTACATTCTTGGTACATTACACAAGCATCCACATTTTACATAGTTTTGTCTTCACCATCCTTAAGCCATCTGCTTTGCCTCCTTGCATAAATCAGGTTTTCCTAACTTAACACTTCCACACAAACAGGGTACAAGTTCATGTACCTTTCCATTTTGTTTCCGACATATTAACCATTTTTGCATCAATTTAACAACTCTGCCACAAGGCCTTAGAAGTTTGTTCATCTGTATTTAAAGTGGAGCCTACTTCAGTACTAGCCTCTCAGCCAGAATTTTTGTGGCCACTACATCTAGTGAGCTTAACCAAATAAAGCAGCTACACTTTATAACATCATGAACCACATCAAGAATCTTTTGTGATAGAAAAAGTTGAAAAAAACAAGTTAAAACAAGTTTGTTTTGATTAAGTCTACAATTGAAAGAGTCCTCTATAACCCACAGATGGAACTTCCCTTCAAAACAAGGAAAAAAGCCACTGTGCTCTGGCGGTAAAACTTCAGTGGCATGGACTCATGCTTCTGGCTCTGCCCAACTTCAGTCAGGCCTCCCACATGTTTTCCTCACTGTGCTGATGGGGCAGCCTCACTCTTTGTGGAAGCTTTCCCATTTCTACCTGTATAATACTTAGATAACACCATATCCCAGGTTTATACAACCTATGTGACATTCTACATGCCAGACTAGTGCTTTCCTATTTGAGCTCTGTTTGGCTTCCCAACAAAAACAAACAAATAAATAAAACCAAGCAAACAAACAAAAACGTCTGTTGTGTCTGAGCAAGAGTAATGGCACAAAATCAAATAGCTGAGGTTTGCTTGATGTCCCTTTTGGACTTGCTTTGCCTACCTAAATAACAATGACCTACAGTCATCCTTGTAAAGACTCTGATGGAAGAAAGAAGCTGTGGATTTAAGAGGGAATTGATCATTTGTTCCTAGTCACGGACAACACATGCTCTTGAAGTACCTGCTGCGATGGCTGATGAGAAAATAACACTTGCAAAGCAGAAGGTAGAGCAGCTGCTTTCTGCATGACAGGAGCAGGGGTCAGGTCTGCACCATACAGAGCCAAGTGTCCTTTTCCCCCAGTGCCCAATTCCTAACAAACAGCAGTGGCACGTACAACATATCCACATTCACAGTTACAGGTGGCATTCTGGCTTGCCAAGACTGCAAATACACTCCTTGATGGCACGTTCCCTCCTGCAGGCACATTAATAAATCTCGCAAATGAATGGAGGGAAATAAGAGAGATAGTTACCGTTCCTATGGGACTCCTCTAATGAAAGGCTGCTGGGCCACAATACAATATCTACCCTGCAACAGATCACCGCACCGCTGCCAAAAAAGGCCACATGAACAACTCCTGCCAAGATGAGCTGCAACTCCAAGGTACCCTGTCAGAGTTGGTTAAGGAGTTGTAGAATAAGAAAGCTGCAGCACTTGCATCCTTCCTTGAAAGAGAAGCGTCACAAAACTTCTGTTACCTTCCTGCAGCAACAAGTCTAACTTCAAGCAGTCAAGAGGCTGCATCTTCCTTTCAGCAATGCCCTGAACCAAGGTAACGCCAAGTCAAACCAGAGTTATCTGCTTTACTTAAGCTCTCCCAACGTACTCATTATCATGGTATCTGAGTACATCTGTGTTTGGGTATACTGCTAATAGAGAAAAGCCATCGCCTCACCACACTTCATTTCTCTCGTGTGCCTCGCAGAGCTAGGCTTCTACTGGGATAACAGAAAGCAATCAAGTATCTGATGAGCAGGAGATGTGCTCTCCCCTTTGTGCAATTGCTGCATTAACAGGATTTAAATGTGCAAAGATATGTAAGGAAAAACACCTTAAATTTATATATTTTTATATATATACACACTCTAATTCAACTAGTTTTTCATCATCTAGCAAGTTCAGACAAATAGCACCACTCAAGCGCTCAGCACATTATGCATGGAGGCAGACACACACACCCCCCCTGTTTCTAACTGAGATTTAGCCCCCTCTTCTGTCTGTGCACTCCCCAGCAGCAAGAAGTTGTAGTTAATCTGTCCATAAGCAGGTCTGCAATAAGGACAAGTGATGATAAACACTAAACCTCAGCCTCCCAGAGCTGGAGCAGCACTTTGTCAAGCAGTGTGCAGAGACCTATTGAATCACCGCGGGATGACACTAGGCCACCGCACAATGTGCACCGTGATGTTGTGTCATTGCAACTCAAAGCTGTTACCACTAAACACCCCAACAACTCTTGCTTTGCATCCTTTTTTGGTGCCGGTTCTTTATAGCAGGGGACGTGAATCATGTGGCTTTTGACTGAGCTGAACAAGGTGCAGGCAGCCAACAAGGTAGAACTGCTGTTTGCCGGTAACAGGAGGCCCACAGGACATCACATCTCATCAGGCACGAGTCGACTGATTTTGTACAAACTGGCACACTAGAAAAGCTGGATTGTCAGGAAAATCAAGTTTCCAACAGTATCTTGTGCTACAGCCACTGGAAACTCTCTTCCTCCTGATTTATAGAGGAAACAAGGTGGGTTTTCTAGGGAGATATAACATCTGGACCCTATAAGATGGGACAGCTTTGTAGAAGGAAGGGCTTTGGGGCTGAGAGGGGCAAATTTCCACGGGAAGATTGTTGGGCAGAAGGAGGAGCAGGAGTAAGAGCCCCATGGAAGTAATTGATGACTCAGAAGAGAAGGGACAAGAAGATGGCAAGGCCTGGGAAGAACAGTCTGCCCTGACAGGGTGGGCAGAAAGGACAGCAGGTGTGAAGGCAGAGGGCTCTGGGAACACGATGCCAGAGAACATGCCACAAAGGGGACAGAAAATACATTCAGGAGACCCCAGGTGGAACCTGGAAGCAGAGATGAAGGGAAGAGATGCAATGAATTCAGTCCACAGAAACTGCAAATTGCAGTACCTCTACAGTACCACCCTCCAGATGTGCACCAGTTGCAGGCCCTCTCTTCTACAACGCTCAAACGTTCCATTTTAATTCCCTTACTCCTTAAAGCAGGAAGAGAGAAAAAAGAAAGCCCACTGCCTCCTTTGCACCTTCCGGACTCTTCACCGAGTCCTTGCTGCCATTCGCTCCCCACCACTCTTCAAACTCTGAAGCAGGGATCCAGCTGCCTAACCACAAACAGCCAAAGTGAGCTACTGTCATTGCAGCCATGGTCTTGATGACAACTACATCAAAAGGACCCATGTCATCAGGTCTCCAAATCATCTGATTCATTCATTAAATTATACAGATATCAAACCACAAAACACAGTAGCTGCCAAAAGACGTCTATCTCCTCTATGTGACCAAGTTCAGCCACTTCACAACAGCTTACATATTTTCACTAACTTAAGCAATACTGAAACTTCAAGGCAGAGAGGCAGACAACAAACTCCATGGCATTTGGATTTCCAACTCCAAAAAAGCAGATGCCTGATCTTCCATTTTATCTAAAGGAATTTCTCAGGTTTTTAAGAGTTGGGATTTTCAGAGCATCTCTATAGCTACTAAGATAGCTATTGCTTCCAAGAAGCATAAACAAGCATATAGCTGAATAGCACTATCTGCATCACACTTGGCTGGTTTATCTACACCTTCATTAAGTGTTTGGCTATTGCCTTGATGTGCTGCTGCCTGAGTCATACATACAGCCAATTGATTTCCCCTATTCATCAGAAATGCTACCCACCAAGAAAGTTATTTTCCTCATTTAGGTTGTAGACTACAAGAGTATGAATTCCCCTCACCCAGTGCAGTTTAAATAGTAACAAACACTAACAGATCCCAGGGACCCACTTACACTGGGAGCAGGCATTCAGATTTTTATCATATCCATGTCACCAGTTATTTACTCTTTTGCTCCTAAATCTCAATGATTCTCTGACTGCTAAGCCACAGAAGCAAACAGCCCAGCCAATACTGGAAAAATTTCCATATACTCTACCAATATTAAAGCCTGACTGGTTTCTATCCTAAGAAAAGTTCACCTCATAGTATATTTGCATTAGTGCAATACTCCCATGCACGTGGCTAAGTACATACAAGCACACACACAAGTGCTATTTTATATAATCCTCTTGAACTGAGGCTATCACATGTAACACAAAGCATGCATGTATTTACAAGACTGCAATTTCACTTTTGGTCAATCCAGGCAGGTACTTTATGATTTCTCCTACATGTTCAAATCACCACCTCACAGAATATTAAATAAGAGAACAAAAGGAGCTGGCCTGTCTGGGTAGTTTTGGAATCCACTATAATTCCATGTCGCAGAGCCAGTCCACAGCTTTCCTGACAAAGTTTGTCCATGTGACAGGAAACACCTCCAATAAATATGCTCACAAACCAACCAAACAAACAAACAAAAAAAAAAAAAAAAAAAGAATTTTGAAGAAAGAAACACAGCTCCTAGCAGGAAAAGTGTAGCACTACAATGAAGGGCTTTTTTTCAGTGATAACCTACTTTGAGATTGCTCCTAACAAACAAGCGCCAAGTACAGCCTAAATATCCCAATCCTACTTAGCAATTTTGAAGTCTGGGAGCCCATTTTCTACTTTGAAACCAGGCATCAGTGTTCAAGTTTGGCTAGATGTGCTCCGGCGCTAGTTTCCAAGGAAACCAGTGACTGCATGAGCATTGCAAAATGCAAGTCCTCTGCTTCGCTGTTTCACAAGTGCGCTGCAGCTATCTCAGTGACACAAACCTTTCCAGGTAGGTGCTTTACCACTGTTTCTAAAAGACCTTAATACAATTTCAGATGTTTCGGATGTCAGCATATGCAGCACATATCCAAGCAACGTACACACTTTCAACATCTACAGAAAGCGGTTCGGTTGCAAGAAGGAGAAAGGAATTATTTCTGTTGGTTTAGGCTCCAGTGTAGCAAATACTTTTGGGTTTTCCTGTTCTATCAGCTTCTTAAAACAAAGACAAGCTACACAAAACCTGAACGTCATGGACTTCCCTGCCTGCACATACCCCTAGAAAGGACAGAAGAGCAGGTGAAAAACATTTATACAAATATTTATCCTTTAGCCTGCTACAAACACAAATATTTTGGCACAATGAAAAGCCAAAAGAGAAGAAAAACAGCAGCACAGGCAAGTACAGAGCATCATTTATGACATTAAGTGGCATTTAAACCATCACCATCTCCAGTTCAAAATGCACAGCCTTCCAGGACCCCTTGCCCTAAGAGAAGGTTCAGATTCAATCACTTCTGAAATCTTAGCATCCCACAGTATCTATCCCAAGCAGGATAACCAAAGAAACAGGTGCCTATCAAGTCATTCTGTCCTTTTTAACTCTCTGAAGGAGCAATTTTTTCCCCTCCATTCCTATTTGTCATCTGGTGCTGAGACAGTGTTTAGAAAACACACGGACTCCACTCGCCTTCCCAGCCAGCCTGCAGTAGAGGCTGCTGCGAGCAGCTGGCCAGGCTAGATTATGTGCCACTACGTACATTTTTCCTCAGTCTCAGCACTCTGATCGGGGTTGCTTGGTTGTTTTTTATTCATTTCAGACATATAAGATGCATACTGTGTTTAAGAACATAGGATGCTGAGGCTCAGGATAACTACCAGAGAGTCTGGAGAGAAGGCATTAGTGTCCCTGTCCTGGGACCTCATTTTGTGTGGATGTACTTGAAAACTATCCACCTACAGCATTCACCCAGTAACACAGATAAGAGGAAGAAAATTAATTCCGTATAAAATTAACTTATGGAGATGTATTATAATTCACAAAATAGTTTCTATGTTAATGACCACCTTCATTTAAGCTTGCTTAAAACTACTATACTTGCTGAATAGTTTTGGCTGACATATAACCACCATAAACATTTCACTATTACATTCTGAATGGAACTACTATGCTTTAAAATGTAGCATGTTTACACTGCACCGCTAAAATTAATATCCGCAAGCAGCAGAACTTCAGAGAAATAAGTGTAGCTTGTTGCCACTAAGCAGAACTAAAAATAATGGAAATTGCAGCAACGTTTAATCTTGCCATCACTCATCAAAGCAAGAATCAGAAAATGACAAAACAAATACATGGCTTTAATAGCTTTGTCCAGTGAACTTTTTTTTTTAACTTTTTTTTTTTTAAACTTTCCTTTGAATAAAACACCTCTGATCCTTAGAGTTTACATTCAGCATAAACATTACCTGACCAAATAAAAGTACTTCAGACACGGACAGAAAACTGCTCACCAAAATAAATAAAAATAAATCTTTGTCCTCTGCACAACAACATAACCCAGTTATTCCTTACCACCACCAGTAACCAAAGCCTCAGAAAGATGAGAAAGAACCCAACCACCAGCAACCTCCCACTTGCCACTTCACAACACATTAAGCAGCACAGACTCCGAGGCGTGAGTCACACGTGCGCCTCCTGCATAGAGGAAAGCCCCATCAACCACCAGCACCACCACCACCAAGCCAGACCTGTCAAAACAAAGTAAAATAACATCTGTCGGACCTGTATTCACCACTATCCTGGACATGCTGACATGTTAAAACATCTGTCAGGAAGCATCCTGACTTGTATCACTAGTGCAATGCTGTATCACTAGCGTGACCAGCAGAATGAGGGCAGGGCTCGCCCCTGTAGACGCAGCATTGGTGAAGCCACACCTTGGGTTCAGTTCTGGGTCCCTCACTCCAGGAAGAACAGCAAGGGGTAGAAGGGTGGCCAGAGAAGGTCAACAAAGCTGGTGAAGGGTCTAGAGCACAAGTCTTGTGAGGAGCAGCTGAGGGACCTGGAGTTGTTCAACTGAAAAGGAGGGAGACCTTATCACTCAACCTCCCTCAGAGGAGGTTGTAGTGATGTGAGGTTGTAGCAAGGTCTCTTCAATCAAGAAACGAGTGATAGCAAAAGAGGAAATGGCCCAGGCTGCCCAGGGTAGTGGTGTAGTCCCCATCCCTGTAAGGTTTTCAAAGGCATGGAGATGTGATGCTGAGAGACATGGTTTAATGTTGACCTAGCAGTGCTGGGTTAACAGCTGGACTCTGATCTCAGAAGTTTCTTTTGATCAAAACAATTCTATGAGCATCCTTCACAATAAAACCTCATCCCTGCAAAACATGAGGAGACTCTGCTCTCAGACCAGCTACACAAAGTGGAGCGAGTTGACTGTTGGGGGAGTCAAGAGAGGAGATGGCTCATGAGGCAACTCTGCCAAGCTGCTTTGGCACACAGAGAAAAACTTAGGACCAGGCTGCTGGGCAGGCAACAAGTACTACGCCCCCAAATTCAGCAGCACTTGTTACACGAGTGGGCTGTCCTTCACAAGCAGTCCACCTTGCCCATGTAAATCAGTTAGCTGAAGCCAAACACAAAAAATAAGATAGGGCTTGAGTGGCACCACGCTTCCTGAACAGCAGGAGACAAGTCAGTCTGTCCCCTTCACAGCCACTGAGATGAGTGGAAAGCTAGTCAGCAGGATTAGTCTAAGGGACATCATTCCCCAAGGCAATGCTCCTGGCCACATCTCATATTGATGGGCAAGTCATTCTTTCTCACAGACCTCCTACCAGTGGAGAGATGCTGTCCCATCACCATGCAACACATACTGGTAAAGTCCTAACCCCCTAAATCCCGCACACACACAAAAAAAACCCCATTGATGTTAATGGATGTCACTGTTCAACCAAGAATTAGCAAATCTTTCAAGGCACAAAAAGTCTTTTCCAAAACAATGTTAAATTACATTCAGACGGATTCGCTATTGGATCACATAACACATAAAAGCAACCACAGCAGTTAATTACTCTCAAGCAAATGATAAATACATTTCAATTGGTTGCTGGACACATCACAATGAAATACATCTTGATACTGGGGGAGGGGGGGGTGTAGATCAGGTTCCACCACTACATCCATCACTGCTGACTGCTTTTCATAGATTTATTCCAATCACGGAATGGTTTGGGTTGGAAGGGACCTTTAAAAGTCATATACTACAACTACCCTGCAGTGAGCAGAAACAGCTTCAACTAGAGCAGGTTGCTCAGAGCCCCATCCAACCTGACCTGGAATGGTTCCACAGAGGGGGCTTTTACCAGCTCTCTGGGCAACTTGGGCCAGGGTCTCACTATCCTCAATGTAAAAAAAAATTCTCCCTTCTCTCTAGTCTAAGTCTTCCATCTTTTAGTTTAAAACCAACACTCCTTGTCCTGTTGTAAGAGGATATATCTATCAGAGATATGGTTGATATGTTTTCTGCAGCACAACACCAAACCCAGAAAGTAACAGGACTAAAGAGGCCACAATCCCTCATCTGATTTCACAGCTCCTGTCCTGCATTTCAGGATGCAATCACTGCAGGAGGGTGTCTAAGCTCCTCATCACAGGTCACTCAATCACCCATTTCTAGTGGATAAATTATGTTGCAACCATCCCCAAGGTATTTTAAGAGAAAAGCATGTTTTTTCAGAAAAGATTAGTTGTTTTGGAGTTTTTAGAACTATTGCTTGAGAGTTTTAATCAATTAACAACTCCTGGGTACCACAACATATGTACCATTTATAAATACCAGCAGATAATTTTATGCAAACACTCTAAATATGAAATGCTTTTCAGCTATTGGGGGGGTATTACTATTATGATAATTTAAAAATATGCCTCCAGTCCACACAAGATGTGCACATTTGCCTTCAAAGAACCAATTTGGCCACTGAAAGGATTTTGTTAAACCTCCTGTAGTATACTGTATTTTCCCTAAGGCTATGCAACTAAGTTTTGGGTTGTTTTGATTTATTTTTTTTTTTTTTAAACCAGAACTCTCAAGTACCACTCACAGGCTGCTCCCCTCCCACAAAAAAAAAAAAAAAATTAATCTCTGGCATTTTGGCAGGCTCCCCAATTTTAAATTCAGAGCATTTCCTATATCCGTTAGCTCACAAAACCAAGTCCATTTTTAGCTTACTCAGCATTTTCTACACATGATGCAGCACTTTGGCATTACCTCAGAGTATGACAGGGCACACACCACCTCTGACATGAGAGGATCAGGCCCTATACATTTATCCACACTAACAAGCTCTCTGCTTTGTTTTACATCTAGCTTCTACTCTTCTTTTTCTCTTCTCAAAAGCAAAATATGCTGATTACAAAGTCTTCCCAAACAGCAGACAGCTGTTGCTGATCACCAAACCAAACAGCCTTTTACAATTAAAGTCCTGGGTGTTTTCCCACAGTGAGTACAAAGTAAGGAAAGCAAAGACATGAGAGTTTCAGCTCCCCGTGAAAAAGGCTACTGTTTGGTCTGAAGCTCTGTAAAATCTTAATTGGAATAACGATTGGTTACAAACATGGTCTTGCAGTATCCTTTTCATGCTGGCAGGCTGTTAGCAGCCAGGATATATCCTGCAAGAGGTCAGAGGTGTGGAAAAACAAACAGCAGCAATTTTAGAAGATGAAGAATATGAAGACTAATAAAGATGCCAATTCCCCGACTTCTCCCACTGGTCTCGTAACTTGGAAGGAAATGGCAAGATGTGCCCTTCCACGGATTTTAGCTATAAACCCCTCATGAGAACCCACAAAGTCCTGTTTCACGTTCATTACAAATAAATAAATGCTTCGCAGCAAAATAAACCCAACCCAACCCTGCAACAGCAACTAAAACTCAACACTCTGAAACAGATCATGTTTTTTAACTATATGTGTGGGGTTTGTGTGCAAGGTAAGATCTCACAGGAAGTTTAATAACCATTTTTTCCCATATGAGGCAATTAAATTCACTGTCACAGGTAAAAGCTGCTTGGAGTTTAACCATTTTATACCCCAGAATCTTCTATGTAGAATCACATCAGCTTCCAATAGACACTACACCCCAAAGTCGGACACATGGGTATCAAAAGTCTAACATGGCCCTGTTGATCATTCCTCATTTCTAACAGACTTTCTACTGCTACTGATCCTACCAATCTCCATCTGCCTTAGGTGCTCCACCAGATCAGGGCAGACCCAGCACTATTTAACTGCAAAAAACACCACACAATTAAAGATTTCCTCTATATTCTCTTGGTGCTCCCACCTCTGTATAATGCTGGAAAACAGGCTGATACTTTAGTGACTTGTCAAAGCCAAAGGTTGGATGCCACTACCTCAAGAATCTCTGAGCTTCAGCATGAATAGGGAAAAAAACCTCAACCCTTCTTTATTTTCATAGAATCATTTTGGTTGGAAGAGACCTTCAAGAACATTGAGTCCAATCATTAACCCAGCACTGCCAAGTCAACACTAAACCACATGCCTCAGCACCACATCTCCATGGCTTTTAACCCCTCCAGGGACGAGGGCTGCCCTGGACAGCCTGGGACAGGCCTTGGCAACCCTTCTGGGGAAGAAATTTTTCCTAACATCCAACCTAAACCTACTCGAGCACAACTTGAGACTGTTTCCTCTTATCTTATCAATGTGGTATCAATTCCTTTTCTGCTTCCAGGTCCTCTCAACCTTAACCTCTAGTACCACCATAAACCATTATCTTGAACATCAAAATATCACCGAGATTGTGTCACATTTATTTAACCAAGACAAGGACCTTCACTCAAACACTCAAAACAAGCACTGTGTAAGCCATGTTTGCAACTGCACGTAGAAAAACATACAAAAACCCCCAAGATTTAGATATTAACGATCCCAAACAAACGAAATCAGTTGCATTTCTTCACTCAGTCTCCCAGGTACATCCACCACTAACAGAGCAGGTAATCTGGATTGTATTTTAATCATGAGAACTACAGGTAAGAAAAATCCACAGTTCATGTTTTCATTTAGACAGCTTTATCTTCCTTCCCACTGGGATGTTGAAATTAAAAGCACTCATCAGTGCAGTTACAGATTTAGGCAAGCACCCGACATGACCGTATATCACCAGAAGACATCATGTCACCTCAGCAGGTGTCCATCCATGGGCTTGAGGCTTTGGAGACTTCTCATCACCATAACATGAAGACTCAAACAGAAAAAGCAAACGCTTCCTAGGGCAACATGCGTTCCCAAAGCTGTGAGCAAGTACTTCTAAGTGACTAAGGTCTGAAGCTGCAACTTGACTAAGACATCATTACTAGTCTTAGAGGATTGACCATGAAAGGTCAATATGAAATACACCCTCAAACAGGTGGTGCTTGTTACACCCTATGTGAGACTATAGCAAGGCATTTATGCAACAGGCAAGTAAAATTCAAAGCTTTGTCAGGCTTCCTACACATTTTGCCGTACACAGCAGCAGCTCCAGGCTCATTCTGTTGAAACGTGAAGTGCTTCTCTGAGCTCTGAGGCACTGGATTCATGCTTTGAAGGCACCAAGGAGTGAACACGCACACCCCCATAAGAGGAAATTAAACATTTTCTGGTGCCATACAATGTCCTACAGCCTAATTGGAGAAATTAAAACCTTTGGGCCACCTTATCCCACCTTAGGCATTTACCAAACACACAACTACTTGCACAGACCCACCCACCTGCCCCGCTGCCTGCTCACAGGGAGCAAGCAGTGCGTGTGTCCCCGACAAAGCCCGGGCTCCACTTTTGGGGCCGTCTTCTTTTGGTTTTGGGGTCGGGTGGGTTTTTTCGGTTCACCACAGTTTCTCCCCTTTTGAATTGGGAGCCCCGGCCGTTCGCCTTAAAAGGGAAAAATATCTGTGAAAGAGTGAGGCGGGAAGGGGCGGGGAGGAGGTTGAGCGAGCAAGGCAGGGGAGCCGGCAGCCACCATCGCACCACACGGCTCCTGGCAGGGCCTGACCCGGCCGGGGCGAGGCCCAAGGCGGCGGCGGCAGCAGCAGTGGCGGGGCCGGCCTCTGGCGGCCGCCCTCCCTGGGCGGGCGGCCCCGGCGCGGCGGTTGCCAGGAGACGGCGGGGCCCCGCCATGGCGGCGGAAAGGGCTAGGGCGGCGCGGGCAGGACAGGGCTCCGGGCCATAGCCTACCGGAGGAGTCGAACCAGTCCCAGCAGCGACGAACACGTCCCGATAACGAGGAACACGTCCCGATAACGAGGAACACGTCCCTCCTTGACACCCCCAGTCAAGGCAATGAGAAGCATCATTCCCCAAGAGAGGCCCCACCTCGCCGCCATGGGCAGCACCTGCGCCACCCGCCCACGCCCCGCCGTCTTCTCGGCCCGGGGAGTAAACGGGTAAGCCGTGGGCGGTTGGTGAAGGCTCGAAGGTGGGGTTTCGGAGGGGTCTCGCTAGAGCGACCCAGCGTCGAGAGCCTGAAGGCCCTGTCTGCCACGTGCCCGAAAGAGTGACCGGCACGCAAACAGGAGCTGCCCCAGCCACCAGGATGGCCCGAGCGACCCCAGCGCTCCCCTTTTACTCCGCGAGGAAGACGCCTGCTGCAAAGGGGAGGCGGACTTGTCCAGTAGCGGCCATGGGGAGGTCAAGCCCTGGCTGCCGCTCAACCGAGGGACACGTCCGGGCAGCAGCAGGCAGGGGGAGACGAGCCCCGGGCCGGCCGCTGCCGCCCCCCACTGTGCCGGCACGTCAAAGCGGGCGCTTCAGCAGCGGATAATCTCTTTTGCCCCTTTTTTTTTTTGTTTTTTTTTTTTTAAGTCCCCCTTAAGGAGTGCTGAACCAAATACATTGTGAATTATTGGCTAAGAAAAGATAACGGGGGGGGGGAAGAGTGATCCCGCTCCTGCGAGGTCTCCGTTTTCTGCATTAAATCGCTATAATTTGCCTAGTCTTCAGGCAAGTGTGAAACCAGGACAGAGCGTTTCCCGGACGTGTTGTGAGCTGGGGAGACAAGGTTCCCCGCAACTTTCCCTTCCCGACATCCCCTGCACACCCTCCACCAGACCCGAGAGAACAGGACACTGCAGGGAGGCCCCGTTACGGCTTTCCCCCCATCTCCAAGACACCAGCACCCCTCAGGCAAGGACAGCCAGACAGGGCGGTGAGGAGGCTGCTGGAGACCCAGTCACAGTACCCCGCGGGGCTCCAAGTTTCATTGCCCGCACGCTGTCCAGCCCTGCCCGGGGGCCCCGCTGTGCATAGCTCCGTGGATGACGTCGCTCGTTTCCGGAGGGGAGAGACCCCCGGGTTTCTCCCGTTCCCTCCCGCAGCAGTACAGCCCCCGAGACCGCGATGTGCTCTGGTTCAATCCTCCGGCAGCAGGAACTCCTCCGGCAGCCGCCCGGCAGCCCCTACCCGAGCTCGCCGCCGTGCCTCCCCCGGCAGAATGGTTGGGGGAGGCGGTCGGGTCCGACAGCAGCCTGGCCGGGGGAGCGCGGCTCTCCCCACACCTCGGGCTCACTGATATCACGCATCCCCCCATCAAGACTCCCCTAGCCCGGAGCTTGCAACTTTCCCGCCCCACAGACCGCGGGTCCACCCGGGAGAGGGCGGGCGGCAGCCGGGGCGGCCGCGCTTTGGGGCTCCGCTACGCAGCTTCCCCGGTCCCTCCCCGGCGGGCAGCGGCAGCGAGGCCGGGGGATGGAGGGGAAAAGGCGCCCGCCGGCTGCCCCGCGGGGCGGGCAGCGAGGGGAGAAGGGGGCGAAGAGAGCTGAGCGCGGCAGATGGAGAGGCGAGGCATGGAGCGCTCCGCTCCCCGCGGGCGGTGGGTACCCGGCGTGAACTCCCTGCTTACTGTGGGCTCTTGGGGTAGAAGGGGAGGGTGACGTGGCTGAGATCCTGGATGTCAAAGGCGGTTGGCTCGGCCGAGATCGCCTGCCGCTTGGTTCTCTGCTCCCCCTGCAAGGTGCCGGCGCTCTGCTGCTGCGCCTGCTGGGTGGCGGGCCGGATCACGGAGCGGTACTTGTCCAGCTCGTTCTGCAGCTTCTGGATCAGTTCGTCCTTCTGGTCCAACTCCAGCTCCAGCTCGTCGATGAGCGCATCCCGCTGCCGCAGCTCCTCGATCTTCTCCTGCAGCGCGTACTGTAAATCCCGCAAAGTGCCCATGGTCCTGCCGCCTCCCTCGCTCCTCGCCTCTCCCGGCAACTTTCCCCCCCGGGCCGCCCGCCGCTTCCCCGTACTTGGGCCAACTTCGCCTCCGCCGCCGCCCCCTCGGGCCCGGCCCGGCCCGGCGCGGCCCCGCTACCCGCCGGGGCCCCGCCGCAGCCGGACCCCCACCGCCGGCACCGCGCTCCGGAGCCGGGTTGTTAGGGGCGATTTCGATCCGCCTGCGTCAGGCTGGGCTGGAGAGGGAGCGGGAGACACACACACACACCCGCGGAGGGGGAGGGAAGGAGGAAAGGCGGCGGGGAGGATGCACATGCACTCCCCCCTCCCTCCTTCCCGGCCCCCCGCGCCGCCCACGCCCCGGCCCGCGGGGTCGCCTGGCGGGGGATGCGGTGAGGAGGCTGGGCCGGCGGCTGCCCACCCCGGGGGCTGCGGGAGCCCATGCCGAGTCCTCCCTCCCCTCCCGGCCTTCTGCAGGAGGAGGCCATCAAACAGGTCTAATCCCTGGGAGATGGCTGCACCGACCTGCCCTCTCCGTCCCGCTTTCGGGATGTCCCCTGCTCCTCTCCCTCCCCTTCTCTACTCCAATCGAGGGTGCTACTTTTCCATACAGAACTTGCCCAGTTTAACTCCCATGTACTTTTTTTTTTTTCCTCTCTCTCTTAAATTGCCAAATTTTGTCGTCTTCTCTGAGTGAAAGCACAGTCCAGTGCTTGGCATGGCTCCTGCTAGGTCTCAGTATGCTTTGGCTTCCAAAAACACAGATTCTACTGTGAATATCGGTCAAGTATTTTCTGTGCTGGAAAAGCCTGGAGGCAAGGCAAATGGGTCTCAGAGCACTTAAAAAAAAATGCTAACAAAATATGGGAAATAGACTTTCTGTGCAGCCCCATGAAAGTGTGAGCTAGTTTCTGATGTACCAACCACGATGGGATTTTCCCAGAGCACCAACAAACCGCTGCATGCTGGTTCTACCTATGTGATATAGCCCACGGGTTTGCAGCACAAAAATAACAAAAAATAATATATATATATATGAGCCATGTCTGTTGAGCCCTCGGTGGCACATGGCTCTTTTCTTTAGCTTTGCCTGTGTTTGTAAGGCAAAGAAGGGACAGTGATTGACACCTTGACAGCACCACTCCTGGGCTTGGGCCTCCCGGGCAGAAAGAGGGATCTGTGAGAAAAAAGAAATAGCTGATTTTGGGTGTTCTCAGCACGATTGCACAGGCTGGAGGAATCAGGGCTAAAATGTCCCCCAGCTCAGCTAGGTAGAGGGCTCCCCAAGAGCTTCTGCAGCACTGGGGCACCAGCACAATTTTGTGCTCGGATGTTTTCAGGGCAGCAGAAGCAGCTGCTGCAGTTCCCTCTGTGGGAGTTTGATTTGGGGAGGAGAGAGGGAGGATGCAGCCATGGATACATTTTTTGGAGGTGGGTGGTACCTACATGTTTGTATCTGCTGATAGCAGCACGTCTAGACCTCCCATTTGGGCATCAGCTGGAAAAGAGAAACATACAGACAGACACTGTGTTCATGGGATTGATCTTTTTTTAGTGGGTTTGTTTTCTGTGGGTTTTTTTTTTTCCACTGTTACATACCGGTGCTTGTCTGAGTCCAAAGTTTCAGCTTTCAACCTGCATATGGTCTTTAGAATATAAATTAAAAAAAAAAAAACAAAACAAAACAACAACAAACAGATGAGGAATTACAACCGCTCCCTGCTCCACACTGTCGTTTGAAAGGACCTGGCCTCTGTTCATAACCAGGACGCTTTGCAGATTCTTCAGTGTATTTGATACTGCCTGCAAACTTTCAGAGGCACATAAAAAAAAAAAAAAGGGTTATGTAAAAACACTTCAGTTTTCAGTCCCCTTGATGCTATGTGGCAGGCACAAAAGCAAAGTCTCCTGGTTGTTTTCACAGGTTGCCAATGCCCTTTAAGTTCAGCAGCATTTGTTGCTGTATATTCCCTCCATTTCAATCTTGCATTACTCACTAGGAACAAAAGTACCAAATATCTTCTGAACATTTCCATTTTAAAGAAGACTAGTGTTAAATAGATGCACTCCTGCTGCTTACAAACTAGAAATCAATGACAAATAAAATATATTAATAGCATTCAACCGAATTGCTTAAAGTTTTATTGTTTTCCTCCTTACTGAAGTGATAACCATCTTCTGGACGAGGGTGATACAGTTAACTGAAGCCCAGCAGGCTTCAAAAGAATAACAGCCCTGGGGGGAAACTTGTGCATAATTTCTAGATGAGAAGTGGTACAGTCACATTACTTGGTTTCTATTAGAGGTGCACAGTCTGGGACTGAGACAATAGTACTTAGGTTAGAAAAGATACAGAGAAAACCATGAGAAATTATGGGAAATCAAACTGGCAAGGAATTTAGCTGAGTATATCTAAAGAAAATATTTACTTACACATGGGAAGCAGATTTTCATTAGACCTACGAGGTCTAAAGAGAGATTTTTATGGCTCAGTTTTAGATTTGGAACTATAACCAGCAGCTGTCAAGCCTAAGGCCTGTTATAAAGATGAGGCCAAAGCAGCCCCAAAGGGTTTCAAAACCTGAGAGTCGAGTTCTGCCACAGGAAGGCAGGAAACAGTTGCCCGGTTTTGGCTGTTTGCTGCTCTCCCCAAAAAAACACTGGGCAAGTGCAGATCTCCTCCCCATGGTTCATACTTCAGGTTTTCCTTGTACCAGCTGATCTGTAATCTCAGAGATCCCAGGATGCTGCCCCACTCTGATAAAAATAAATCCTCCAATCCCATACCTTTCAACTTAAAGTTCCCAATAAAAAACCTCAGACTCTCAGAGCAGCTGCTTTATCTTCTTGATCCAGTGAATGGAAAGAAACAGCTTTAGGGAGAAGAATGGCAGGAATGCTCCTATTGGCCTGGTTTTGGGAGGACGGGGCAAAGCCGCTTTCAGTTTGTTAAGGGAGCTTTTGGCTACAGTGTCCCAAAGCCTGTTTTTCATACCATGCCTGGATGTCAGAATAAGCAAGAAGAAGAGCATCTGCAGACAGCGTCCTCTCTGCACCAAAAAAAAATGTGTACCAGGTTTGCTGAGGGAAATCACATAAACCAGTGACGTTTCTTCTCTTCAAACAGGCTCTGCTGTACTCACAAATATCGCCTCTCTGCACACAATTCCTAGGTTTTAATAGCTTTTGCTTCTAAACTTTTCAAGGATCATCTGTCACCAAATGCACCCACTCAGCTGCCATCTTCCAAGCTAAAAACATATTTGAAAGCTTTCTATTCTACAAATGTCTTCTTGGGCTTACTAGTCAAAGCTCAGGTAGGAAAGCAGGATCACTGACAGGCAAATGTCACCTTGCTACAGCTGGGCAGGACAGCACGGACAGAGAAACTGGAGATGCATCACTGAATACATACATAAATGTTTTCCTCCTCCTGGAAGCATTTTTTTTTTTAACCCCTGTCTAATTCACTCCAATCTGCTCCTTAGTCTTTTCCCAAAATACCTACCAGAGCAGATCAGCCTGTGGTAGAAGGTTGAACCACCTGGATTTTGTGATGTGTTTCTCTGCTGTTTGGCGCTTTGTGCAGATTTGGGAAGGTGCATGACCTACATGGTGGAGTCTGCCCACTGCTGGCACACAGCCACTCGCAAAGCCGAGGGCATTCCCTACATGTACATTCGTAGCATCACCTTTATAATGTGAAGGAGGAAAGACTGAAAATACAGCAAGATCCAGGGGAAAGCAGCACATGAGAACTCAAGTCTTGCAAAAAGCATACTATAAGCAACTCAAGGTGCAGTTCACCCCTGAGAGTCACCATGTCTTATCCATGGGATGCTACCTGCTATTCCACCATGCACCAAAATGCATACCAGTCCCTGCAGCAGAGGAAGGAGTGCCACCTACTGAAACATGAACACATCTGACTCCTCCGTAGGGCACATTTGGACATTCTTTTTGCCTCTTGCTGCAAACAAGAGTGCCTCTGGTAGCATCTTCTGGGGCCATGGTGCTCTAGACATTTGCAGAGGGCAGCTGGAGAATAATTCAGCACCCACAGTTAGGGATGAGGCTGGAAGCACTGTGTCAAAGCAGCCTCGCCAAGACCAAGGAGCAGGAATTGGCTGTATTTATGGAGTGCTTCAGTCCCATTTATCTCCAAAAATAAGTCCTATTGTCTCATGACACTGGACATTCCCTCTTATTTTGATCCTTTCTGGAACCTCAAAAAATGGAGCTGAAACCTATTAGCTCCTCCCCACAGAAGGGATGGGGATATCCAGGGCACACTTGCAGTGAGTGCTGTCTTCTAAACCCCACTGAGTGTTGAAAGTCAAATCAACATCTCAACTGGATTATCTCAAGGTGCTTTTTTTTAGTACGTAGATTATTTCCATTATCAGTAAGAAGCACTGAGAAGTAGCTCTTGTGAGGAGCATGTAACCACTCCAGCCCACCCTAGGAAATCCTCCCAGGATGAGGATCATTTGGAGTAGAGTGCACGAGGAAAAAAAATACCCCAAGACCTATTTACGTTACAAAAAGCTGCTCACTGTAGAGACAAGAAAAAAAAATAATAATGTGCTGTACTGCAATTTGTAATACGCTTAGCTTTTTTTATCACATTAGGGGCATACATAATAACACAAAAATGAATGTTTGTGTCATGCAAGGCAAAAGGATGAGACATTACAAGTGTATAATAGCACAGAATTATCCATGGAACATGGTGGTTTCAAGCCCTCCTCCCCTCATGTGTGCCAGAACCAGATTTAAGATGCAAGATTCCTGTTCTCCTTTGTAGGCCCTTTGTCCAGAAAAAAAAAAAAAAAAAAAAAAAAAGAAGGTGAAAGATCTAACACACTGGCAAGGTAAGAGGTAATCCTCCCCTCGTCATTCTTCCAGGCTGGAGGAAAGCCTGTAACTGTGGTTCTTGCTGGGTGGGCTGCAGAGCTGAAACAAGCAAAGAGTATCAGTCATCTTCATGGGAGGAACATGAGTTTTACATAAAAATTGCATTATAATTATTTTTAATGTCCAGAAGTTGAATACACATTCAACAAGCCCTTCAAAGCCTTTTCCCTCCATCAGAGCAACCACAACAGTCCCTCTTACTTATTTCTCCTACTAACAAGACCCTATTCACACCAGCCCTGCCTATGTGTCTACAGAAACCAGAGATCCTCTCCCTCCCAAAAAGCATCTGACACACCTTAGTTGAAAGATATCTACCCAAGACAGGCTTTTTCCCTCATGATGGCATGTGAAGTTGGATTTTCAACAGTTCACCCCATCAGATGGTTGCATCTGATGGCAGTTGGTCTCCACATCACTTCTGTGCTGGTTCAGCTGCTTGCAAGTTCCTGTGGGGTAGAAGGGGATGCTACGGGATTCCCAGTAGCACATTCTTATATCCCCAGCCTACATGAAATCTTTGGGGCTAGGCTTTGTCCAGGAAAGAGTAAACACAATTTCAGTTCAGCCCCAGATAGGAGCTGCAAATAGCAGATTTCTAGGCACGTCAGGTGTGGGAACCATCATCCCTGATTCTGATCTCTTCTGTCCATACACACCTCAAGTGGCTGATTGATTTTTTTCCCACCTACCAAAAAGGGCTAGATGGCCCAGCAAGCTCAGGCATTAGCAGAGCTTAGACACATCTTCCTCTGGGCTGGATTAAGCCACGAGCAGCTTCAAAATGATTCAGCTGCCTTGAGAAGTCTCTGTGGGCTCATGTTAAGCAGCAACTTGTTTTGAAAACTGACGACATAAATACTTAGTGCTGTTTTGCAGTCACTACAATTAGACACTGACTATGGCCCTGTTTCTCTCAGCAGTCCCAGGGCACTGACTATGTAGAGCAAAAGCAGCTTTTAAACAAGGAGAGACCTAGAAATGTAGTTTTCTTCTGCTTTCAGCCTTAAACTACTGGCAAATGAACCCAGGGACCAATTGAACAGAATGTAAAGACGCAGATCTAGCCTTGGAACCATGAGATACGGGATAAAAAGGAGGTGAAGTTTGTAGAAAACATCAGCTCAGGTTGACATAGTTGCAGAAACAGATTCATTCTGTGTCTCAGGCACATATCTATGAGATTGGGAGAAGCTGAAATGTTAGAAGGGTGGGAGGCATGGCATGTGTTAGATCAAAAGTCACCGATTTTCATGGAGACATGTCTGGGATAGCCAGACCAGCTTCCTTGCACTTCTCATCTACCAGTTTAACTGCTTGTGACATGCTCAGTGAAACTTCTATCTTCACTGTTCAACAAACACTTCTCCCACTGCAATATCCCAGTGTTGAGGTGAAGGAACAGGAGAACTCAGCAACATATCCACTGCCCAGCCCATACACCAAACGGCGTGGGGTTACTGCTCGAGAATGGAAACAACCCTGATCACACAACAGGGACAACATCCTAATCCCAAAAACACTGCAATTCATTCAGCCGTTGCATGATCAACGCGCACAAGCTACCAGCAGTTTCCCAAACATTACTTTTCAGAGGCAAGACCCTTACAAAGCTGGTGACACAGACAGAAACCCTACTGCCTTGCTTATGAAAGGCACTTGGGCAGACGGTAGATCCAACCCTAACCATGTTACATCATCCAGGCAATCAGGAACTCAATGGAGTTTCAGGATATCTGGGTCAAATCCCATCATTTCCACCTTTATTTCTGACTTCATCTGCTCCTAGTAACTTTTTCTATGCAAGAGCATCTCTTCATTTGTCTTTATGTGAGACCCTAACTAGCAACAACAGCTTCTAGGGGCATATTTTAGAGTAGCAATTCTTGCCTCCATATTCAGCAATAGGCTGGTAAAAACTTGTGTTGACCAAAAGCGAGTTTCTTCTTGTGAGCCATTTTCATGGTATACTTTTAAAACTCTACACAAACACAGCTAAACTCATCAGCTGTTACCAGGCAGTTACATCTTTCCCTTTCTTCAACCTCTGCTGCCTTCAGCAACTTGCTGATATTTTTAGTCACAGTTCTCTGGTTGCAAGAGATGGAAAGCAAACTACTTAGAAAGGCTTGAACAGCAGGAGACTTGTTTTGCCCCAAAAATATTTTAATCAACAGCAGCTCATTTTGTATGGCCTGATTCTGGAGCTGCTTGATGCCATTTCCTTAACTTCCCAAGTTTAATGGTGGCAAACCACTTGCCAGCCCTGAGCATTTGAAATTCCATGTGCTCCCTCTCATTGCCCTCTTGGTCCCTGAAGTGTTTCTTATCTCCTCTTGCCAGTAATGTACCATCACCTACCATAATTGCCTAGGTCTGTTGGGCTGATTTATCCAACCTTCAAAACAATTCATTTATATTTGAAATTGGATTAGAAATAAACACATATTCCACTACCACCAATATGAAAATAACCAGTGCATTACCATTATTTTATGATGAATGCATCGTGAACAACTGTGCCATCTCTTTATGTAATCAAATTAATTCCTTTACTTATTAAAGTTATTATTCAAATGTTTCAGGTATTTATAACAATAAGCAAGAGCCATGGATTTAAAATCTTTGTTTTACATGACTGGACAGCAGACTGGTGTTTCTGAAAGATAAATAGAAGAATTTATTCTAAAGTCTTTTTATGACATCTGCATGTCCTGAGCAACTAGAAAAAAATCACTGAAGTACCAGTCTACTGCTTATCTGGAAATGTTTATGTCTGCAATTCTAGCAATGCTAAACCCTTCCTTGCAGAAAACATTTTCAGTAAAGGTTTGTACTCAAAGTTGATCCCCATGAGCATTTAAGGCTCAGAATAAATGGCTGCATCCAACAGTGGACCCAGCTCGTTAAGGTACCAAGGAAATATCCATGAATCATCCAGGCATGACCTGTAAACAGGGCCTCACATTGGGTTTCACAAAGGTTTTACAGCGCTCCACTGACTTCTACAGCTATTTCTGATTTATGCTTGGGGAAACTTCATCGAGTTGGGCTCTCAGAGTGTGTAAAAATGTTTATGCTCACAGTTTTCTCTGTGTCACTGTTTGCTCGAACTGATTGCTCTACTCATCAGAGCATTAGAGGCCGGTGCTCGCCTGATTTCCTCAGCGTTGCCAACATCTTTCGACTGACTGCCCTGCTGTGTTGGGTGAATCACAGGATGGGCAGTGCTTTTATTCTCACATTTCCACAATTTCTGCTTCAAATCAGCAGCTAAACCCCTGGGCAAGGTGCAGGGCTCCCTCCTCATTCTCACCACAAGGCCACTACCCCATCTTGGAGGAAGACTTGCAACCACAGCTCCTCACCAGCCATGGGCAAGCTGGGCTGTGGGAAGCCAGGGCTGCGGTGTGTTTTCTGACTCCAGCTCCATCTCTAGCTCATTTTCCTCTGACCCTGACTCCTCTCTGTTACATAGTACTAAAACATGCATTGAAACACACTGGGAAGGTTCACTTCTGCAACTCTTCTCCACCAGAAAGCACACTGGGAAAGCTCACCTCTGCACACATACCCTGCCATCTCCTAATCTGTGATCTGAGTAGAAAATAGCATGATTTTCACTGCCAATTCTGCTACCAACTAATGACAGCTTCTTCAAACATAGAAGGAAAAATCCTTTGCAAGTGATGATGATGCTGCAAAGGCAACATGCACTTTGGGTCTGCTTCTCTGTGCTCTAGAAAGGAAGATTTCTAGGTTGGCATTGACCTTTTGTAGGCTGCTTCTCTGAAAGAGCTATCTGTTGAAACTTTATCATCCATGTTTTCACTTGAGCAGCTTGGCCCAAACAGGGCAATTCCTTCATGCTCTTATTTATGCAATCTGCGTATGCAAAGCTCAGTGTACAAACTCATCTTCAAAGCATATGAAATGCTGTGAGAGGTTCCTGTGTTAGAATAGGAAGGATTGATATTGATACGCAACATAAAAGCCTGAACTGTAGCACACAGGAAGGCAACGTATGTTATGCTTCTGCTCCGTGGAACAAGAATGCAAATTCACAACCTGCTTCAAAAATCCTCTCACTCCTTCATAGATACACAAACATCAATTTGTTGTTTGGTTTTGGTTGTTTTGTTTTTGGGGGCTTTTTTTTGTTTTATTTTGGGGGTTTTTTGTTTTTGTTTGTTTGTTTGTTGTTTGGTTGTTTTTTTTATCTACTCTTTTCCTTTTTCTTTTTTTCTTAAAAGCCATGACTATCAGCAAAACAACTGTTTCCAGCTCATGGTTTAGGCGTGACATAGCATAAAGCGCTGTGTGCCACCTCCCTGCACGGTGGATGTTTGGTCCTGCTCCGTTCCCTTACATGGCCTGCAGCTCTGGCAGGCACAGCATTCTCCACATTCTTCTTTTTTTCCTCTGCTTTTTAATTCTCATTTCTTTTAGGAAGAGAAAACACAAAACACAAGGAGTAATGCCGCCCTCTACTGCCCTGCTCTCTCAGCTTGAAATGCCAGGCTGAAAACCTTCACACCAAATAACCTGTTGAATCAACACCACCACAAAAACTAAACAAAAAACACCACCCTCTCCCCACCAAACAAACAAACAAAAACTAAACAAACCAAACACTCAATCAAAAGGCAGTATAAAAACAGAAATATGCATGCATTTAAAAAAGACCATGGGTGACACTGCTCAAACTCAGCTTTATTTCCTGCTGGTATATTAACATATTCTATTTCTCCACAAGAGGGTAAGTTTAATATTGGAAGTTTTTCTCGAGTTAGCTGCTACAACTCTAAAGTGAACATGTGGAATATTAAGGGTCATATTTATATAAAAGTGGGCATTTATAAAAGTGCAGCGCTGGCTCTCTACATGTCCCTTAGACTCACGGCTTCTTCCTCCCAAACATTGTTTACTTGATAAGCAACTGTTTCAGAGGTATAATAACTTGGCCTGCAAGTTCCAGCAGACCAGACATCCCATTTTCAGTGGGGTCTCTTCACCACACCTGTATGCATTCCCCCTACAGAGATGCAAAATACAAATTGTTTTGTTAAAAGTTTGAACTGATAATTTGATTCATAGACATTAAGTCATCGATTCTCACCAATTCCTGTCTCTCAGCTCAACACCCGGCACATGCTGGCACTGCGATAACATGCAAAAACTCTGACCGTGCACATAAAGTCAGGGCAAATAAACCTAAAAAAATCTCTGTCTTTTAGTCTTAAAGATCAAATGGAAAGACCAATCTGAAAAAGGAAGACATTTAATTTTCACTATATACCACAATTCTGTATTTAGGCTCATTTCTTTAGATTTTAAGTGATTCCATTTTCAGGAGTCTAAATCTTTTTACTTTCCATTTATAGTCCATTGTAAAACTCTCTAAAAAGTCAATTAAATAGCTTGTACTAATACCACCATATACATACACATGCGTATATATGCACACCATATATATA
This sequence comes from Megaceryle torquata, assembly GCA_024611175.1. Lineage (NCBI taxonomy): Eukaryota > Metazoa > Chordata > Aves > Coraciiformes > Cerylidae > Megaceryle > Megaceryle torquata. Next base: position 27,519 of record JANIJG010019492.1, read on the forward strand.
TCACTGTAATTGCAATTAATCCATTACCTTAAAAAAAAAAAAAATCAATCCAACAACCTTCCCAGACTCCTCAGATGTACAGATAAAGTTAAACTTTGCAAGCAAATTCTTATTTAAAAAACATTAATGTAATTTCCAGACAGAATTGGTATTGATTGGGCAGCAGAACAGCAAGTGCTGAGCATGGAAGTCGAAATTATGAGGAAAGAATCAATACAGGAGAACCACTAGAATGGAAGATGTAAATACATGGGTTTTTTCCCCTGAAGCTTCTGTATATTTTTGTAGGGGACACTCAGGAGACAAAGTAAATAATGTTTTTAAAAGTCAAATCAAACCCAAACAGATTAAAAGATTCAGTGAAATAAATTTATCCTTGGGCTGAAGCGGTACCATACCCAATTCTTTGGTGACAAAGCAAGGTCAGCTCAGCATCTAGCTGCAAATAAGTTAAAGCATGTCCCAGCTTATGTTGTAGAGGGAGGTAAAACTTTTATTAGCTTAGATAATGATGCTGGAAGAATGAGGCAGGATTTTGAGGCTAAGCCACAAAATACATTTGTGATATCTATATGAAATAGCCACAAAATCTCTACCAGGAGATGAAATTTGAGATGTGAACTCTCTGTCTGATATCCAGACAGTGAAGGAGCAAAATTCTGTAATCTGTGCTGTGCTGAAGGGACAAGCAACAGCTGATACACCATAATAATTTCTTATTCACAGGTTGCTACAGCCTGAGCTGGATTTGAAATCTCAGGGAGTGTTAAAGCACCTCCATGAACCTACGTGGACAAGAACTGCACCAAACATCTCTGCTTTGAAACACAACCCTCTTCTCAGATAATGTTCTTACATGTTCATTGATAGAAATTAATCCATTTCTCACCTGTGGCTTCTTCTCTTACTAAGAGGCATTACTTGCAATTACCCCAAATATACAACTAACATCTGCACATCAATGCAACCTATCAAAAAGTTTCCCCAAAACCATTAGAGATGAAGCAAGTTCTGAGATTTTCAGTGGAGAATTCACTTTGCCTGGGTAATACCTTGATGAGAGGGAAAGCTCAGAGTAGAGGAAATGCCAAGCCTTTCCATTTCATCTTGGGAAATCAAAAGCATTTCTTCAATTTCTTTCTGATTAACCCATTTTAACAGGGTTCTTCCAATTCCATAACAAACTGCATCCATTTAAAGTCTGTACTGAGAATTGCCTTCAGAGTGAAGAGCAATAGCAATGCTTATTAACAAAATAAGGCAGGAGGAAAATGGCAATCCTCTGAGAGATTTTCCTTTAGACCCAGACTGATGGGGACGTCCTTCGAGGAAACAGGATGGCAGATGCTTCCCTGTGTAAATAAGAAGTCTTAGGCACATTTTCAGCATGATACCTTCAGGGAAAATAAAAACCACACAAAAAGAGAACCCAAATCTGACTATAGCCACTTATACGAATAAGTAGAAAAAGTCAGAGTGAGTATTTCCATTTGAAGGCCTATAGTCCAAATCAATTATCTGTCCACAATGCAACCAGTTCCAACTTTTTGGGAAAAAAGACATGTTTTCCTGAGGCTAGGCATTATTCGTCCACCTGAGTAAAGCAGACAGAGCATTTGGACAATGACCATTTCCAGTCCTAAAATCTTAGTTAACACCAATTAGTTGAACTCGAAACTTGGAATTAATGCAATATTTTCCCTTTATAACTACTAAATATTTGGGGTTTTTTTCTCACTGGTAAAGTCTTTTACTGAACACTCAAGTTCTACTGCCCGCTGAATGGCCTCTTCTATGTTTGCAAAACCAGATCTTCAGTCTGTACATCATTATTAGGATTTCTTCCATGATGTTAATAGGTTTAAAAAGAACACATACTTTAATCAATACCCCCCCACACCTTTCCCTTGACCTCTTCAACAAGATATAGGAACAGTAGAAACATGGAGAGGCCAGAGCAGAGTATCTAAGAGAATAACTTCTTGCATCACACCACTAACAGTTTTCAAAATCATCTTCAAGTTCTTGCAGAGACCAGTGATTAAATCTTTTAAAAATATACTTGTTTCCTCCCTGAAGGACAGAAGGGACATTTGAACATAAATCCAATAGAACTTGAACACAGTTTGTCTGTTGATCATCCAAAGCACATCATATAACCCACATTTTTTTAGCAGCAGATTTAGTTTATTTATATTTATTTTTAGCTCATTCTGTTCCTAAAAAACACAGAGCAGCCTAACATATGAACTAATTGCAGTTCCTGCTAGCTGCATGGGTTAATTAACATAATTACTCATTCGTATCCTGGTCAGCTAAATTCATGTACTTGTATTTCCAGCTTGAATAATTTAACAGGTATTAATTATTTATACCTTAGAGCTCTTTCAAAGGAGTTGTTGGGAGTCTGTGACAGTTATTAGGCTTGGCAGACAAAGCCAAGCACTGCCCCATGAGGCCCAGCCCCGCTATCGTGCTGGCTTTATCCTGGGGATTACAGAAGGGAAATGGGAAGGGTTGCGTTTAGCCACCAAAAAGCATCGTGCATTTAATCCCCCTACATCCAGTGCTTGATTTATGGACAATGCCAGTGAGTTCAAAGGAAACTGAAAAAAAAATCATCTCCCTGTTAAGCCCCTTCTTCTCTTGGCTAGTCAATATAATACATTTTAAAGGGCAGGACTGCAAGTCAGCAGACATCCTTCCTCCATAATCTTTGCAATAATTTTCTCTTCCAGTAATCAAAGTGCTGATTTCTAGCTAGGGAAAGGCCGTACAGACACAAAATGGTCATCAGAACATCCCAAAAGAGCAGGATGGTGTTGAACTTCACCCACCTACAGTTTCATCTGTGCCCATCCTACCAGCTACCCTCTGCAAGCTGCCAAAAAAAGCCAGGGTGCTCTCCCCCTGCTAGGAAGGACCCCTCCACCTTCATCCTTTCCTTTAGTGTGGGCCTCAATGAAGAAGTGGCTCCATACAGTCCCAGAGGGTGAAGTTATGACCAGTGTCGAAGTAGTAAGCAACTAACTAAATGGAAAAGTAACAACTAGAGACCAATAATGACATATATCTACTGTTGGCTGGGTCTGAATGTCCTTTTCAGAGTGCTAACACCCCTGCTGCAGGAAAGGATACTGAGCAGCTGGAGATTGTATGGAAGAAGGCAAGCAAATACTAGAGAGATGAAGAAAATACCTCTATCGAAGACAGAAAGGTACTGATTTGTTTAGCTAAAAAAAAAAAATTAAGAGAAAAATATCATTATATTATATAGACACTACAGTGTAGATGAAGTGTATTAAATGACATTTGGAATAGCAGAAAAAAGTGTTACAAAAACTGGAAGACAGCTAATTTCAAATGAAAACTGAGGCACCTGTTTTGAACATGAAGGGCAAATAACCACAAAAACAAACTCCCAAGCAAAGTGGTAGATCACATCCATTTCCACCTGCAACTTGAAGTTAGCAGTGACACCTCAGCCACCTTCTCTTCTGCTAGTGAGCTCTGAGGTTCCCATCACTACCCCATCTGAGCAGATTTATGTTACAAAATCCCCAGACCAGCCAGCTTTTTCCTGCCCAAACATATTTATTCACAAATCTTCCCTCTAGCTGTCTATCTCTGAGACACTCATTGCTATTGCCGGTATGGAGGACATTGCAGCCATCCAACATCTCCTCCATTTACAGCTGCTGCAAAGAGCTGTGCTGATGGGAAAATATTTTGCATGGCCAAGCCATGTGTGCCAGCATACAGAAGACGCTTCTCCCCAAAGGGGGTTGGCAGCTTTCACCCAGGAATCCTTCCCCAGTGTTTAACCGATAAAAATACCAGTGCCTGAACAGTGAAGCCTTTCAACCTGCCCTGGTCCCTCTGAGACAGTGCAACCTCTGGTTGCATCTGTGGAGCTCCTTGGAGGGCAGTGTGGTTACCCAGATGTATCCGACGGCACTGCTAGGTATGTACTTTACCTTATTCAAACCATCTGTTTAAAGATTTCTGATCTATGAGTCCTTTTATGAGAGCAGAGGGTGGGGATGCAGACCTGAAAGCGTTTCTTCATTCCCAGGAAAGCTTGGGGGCTGTGCAGCCCTCCAGCTTTTTCCTCAGCAGTGACATCCCTTCATTCCCCAGCAACTGAAACATTGTATTTTTGATCATTTTTAACCACTTTGTGGCATTAAGCTAAGGGTCATCCACTGCATTTCTCCTCCTATCACCAGGGTTATGAAAGATTTTAACGTGCAGTTAAGTCCACAAGGCATGGGTCTGCCATTGCCTTAATCATAAAATGTTTCCCATCATGTGGAAGATAACACTGAAATAATAGATTAATAGAATGGTTTTGGGTTGGAATGGACCTTTCAAGGCCATCTAGTCCAACCCCCCTGCAGTAAGCAGGGACAGCTGCAACTAGAGCAGTTTGCTCAGAGGCTCGGCCAACCTCACCTGTAATGTTTCCAGGGATGGGGCATCAACCACCTCTCTGGGCAACCTGGGCCAGTGCTTCATCACCCTCAGTGTAAAAAACTTGTTCCTTCTCTCCAGTCTAAACATCCCCTTTCAGTTTAAAACCATCACCCCTTGTCCTGTCACAACAGGCCCTCCTAAATAGTCATTCCCCATCTTTCCTGTAGGGCCCTTTAAGCAATCAAAAGCTGCAATAAGGTTTCCCCAGAGGCTTCTCTTCTCCAGGCTGAACAACACCAGCTCTCCCAGCCTGGCCTCACAGCAGAGGGGTTCCAGCCCTCCCAGCATTGCTGGGGCTCTTCTGGCCCTGCTCCAACAGGTCCCTGTCTCTCCTGTGCTGACAACTCCAGAGCTGGACCCAGCACTGCAGGGGGGTCTCCCCAGAGCACTGGGAGCAGAGGGGCAGGATCCCCTCCCTGGCCCTGCTGCCCACGCTGCTGGGGACGCAGCCCAGGAGGCCATTGGCTTCTGGGCTGTGAGTGCACAGTGCCGGCTGGTGCCCAGCTTTTCATCCACCACCTGTATTTAATCTCCAGCAATAAAAGACTGCCTGGTAACCTCAGCTGGTGTTTCAAACTGCTCCCATCCTCTACCACTGCATGGTGGGTACCCAGAGACTCATGCAGCCTCTCCCCATCAGTCACTTCTTCTGAACACGTACAGAGAGATGGGTTGGTCACAGCACCCATGTCACACAGCCCCTCTCCCCCTCCACAAGACAAGAGTCATATCATACATCTACATGTGCTCTTTACTTCCCTATCTCCTTTCCTTCCCATAAGACTTTGTGGCTAGGAAGACAATGGCAGCATCCATCCGTTCAACCCCAGACTTAAAGCTGATTGGAATTAATGCTCTACTGAGACCCGATCCATGCCTGTTTCCCCCACACCGTGGTACCAAAGCCATTTTTCCTTGCACTAGCAAGCTGATCTGAGCTAAAATGCAATGAAGAAATGAGGAGAGACCAGCCATGTAAAAATATAAGTAATCTGGGTTTAATAGACCTTTTACTCTCAGGCCGGCAGTTGTTTGAGTTTTCAGAGCTCAGACTCCACTTGAAGGTGCATTCAGGAAAGCTATCAATACACAGAAACACGCAGTCACCATTTTCTTCCCTCCTCCCCAATGTTCAAGGATCTCTGTCCATCTCCTGGCACTAAGTGGTGTCACAAGTCGAACAACTTAATTTTTCTCATTTGCTTTCAACAGCAGGTCCTTACCATACTGGGCATCCTGCAGTTGGAGTGTGAAAACTTCTTCTCAGACACTATTCTAAGTTCAAACTTGGGGGTTTTTTTTATAAGTAGAGAAATATTTCTGAAGCTCTTCACAATCTGAAATAATGTTCCTTTTCCACATAAACTTCTGGTCAGTGGATTTTTTTTAATTCAGGATTTTTATTCTCCTCTTTCTGTTTGTCAGTTGTGGCCACACACTAACTTGGAACGGGGGTTAAAATTTCATGAGGCCAGTAGCAGCAAATTTCCAAGCCTGCAAATAACATTCACATGAACATGTGCCATTTAATTACCTGTTAAAAAAGCACGTGTACTTTGCAGTCTGCAAACACTCCCCTTTCACTTAGCATGTCTCATCAGTGATAGGCTGCTGGGTCCTCTCCTGGGCACCATACACCATTGCTCTCTGGCTAAACTAGTACCTTCAGCTCCTCTCTCTTCTGGGAAAGCCAATGTACGTCCATAGGAAACACGGCCAGTGTTCACCTCCACCAAACAACATGTCACACAAGCTGTCCTGAATTTCTTTTTCTTGTCCTGCTGCTTCTCTAAAGGCAAATCCACCAGAGCCCCCACAGTGGAACCAGTGTTACCTCCTCCATGCAACACTTGATCTTATTTAGGAGATGCCAACAATGTGAGTCCCAAAAGAAACTGCATCGTTTCTCATTTCAAGCCTGAATTTTCCTTCAGTGCTCTTAAATGAGAAGTACGCTTAAAAAGAAAAATCTGTGTTTAACCTCTGGACATTTTTATTGGTTAAAGATCAGTAAACTGTCATTTATTTTAGTGTGCCTGCTTTATCACACTGATAAACACAGTAATTACTTTATGCTGAATACCTCTTTGAAATGTATACAAGTGGAAACAATACTTGTAAAGGCAAAAATGAGAGACCACCTAAAGGTTTTAAAGATCAGTCAGTAATAGGATGACATTTCACTTCTTCAGGAACACTCATCCTTAATGAAAGCAATGTCTAATCACATAAAACTGGATCATAATTATCCCATTATCATTGCACGGGTCTGAAGACTAGACCAAGATAATGTCAGTGGAAAATATTGCCTCCACACTAGGAAATCATTACCTCAATAGTTTCATTAGCAGAGTATTAGGCTCAAGCAGCTTCTGCTGCAAACAGACACTGAGACAACAGAAACAGCCTGAAACAGTGTCTCAGCTATTCCCTCAAACCCATTTGTTACCAAAAAACCCCTCTTACGATACAGGCTGGAGAGAGAAACACTTGTGATGGGACCACCAGAAAGAGGAGGAGCAGAAGAAATCATGTAAGCTCAAAGCTTATTTTTGAGTTCTCAGCACAGCAGCTGCAAATAACATACCTAAAGACTTATAGAGCATGTATATGAAGGAGCATATATGGGTTAGCAAGCCAGGAGCCATATAGGATATACCAGCAGCAGCCTCACCTCTAGAGGAATGAGGACATCTTCAGCCACCCCAAGTCCATCCATTGCAAGAGAGCTGTGGCAGTCCTGGTGGTCTCCAGGTGAAAGACACCTCTGCTTTTGGAACCAGGCACCTTAGACTAAGAAGAAAGGTGTTAAAGTAAAAGGAGGAAGAAAGGACGGCCTCTGTATAACAAAATGGAAGTGTTAGCACAGCTCTGCAAATACACCATGGACAGGAAAGGAGGTCTTCTGCCCAGCAGCTGCACAGCCTGGCTATGAACAAAAAAGATGCAGACAGGATGGAAAGGGTCCAGAGAAGGGCTGCAAGGATGATCAGAGCATTGGAAGACCTGCCATATGAAGAAAGGCTGAGAAAACTGCATTCAGACTTGAGAAGAGAAGGCTTAGGGGAGACCTTATTACCATGTACCAGTACATAAAAGTTGGCTACCAAGATGATGGAGACTCCCTTTGTACAAGGAGTCACATGGAAAAGACAAGGCGTAAATAAGTTACACCTGGAGAAATTCTGATTAGACTCTAGAAGAAAATTTTTCACCATGAGAACAATTAGACATTGGAATCATCTCCCAAGGGAAGCAGTGGATTCCCCTACACTGGACTGTTTTAAGACTTAGCTTGACAGGGTGCTGGGACATCTCAAACTATATATTTATAACTATAAATAAACTATATATATATTTATTTTTTTTACCTTGAAAGGTTGGACTAGATGATCCTTAAGATCCCTTCCAACCTGATACTCTGTGATTCTATGATAAACACTGGAATTGCTCAAATTCCACTTAATTCACATTAATTGAAGGGGACATGAAGAGTTGCATGATTGGGACAGTAAACTCAATGGTCATAGCTTCTTTAGGAAGGCAAAATATTATTATTGGGCAAGTCTCTGGATTAAAAAACAAAAATCTTGCAGGTCAGCTAAAACAGAGAATCGGACATGTTATGGATAGCCAAAATATTAGAAAACAGAGTGGATTAGGTCTTTATAGGCTGTCTTTTCAAATTAAAAAAATAAAAGTGGACTAAAGGGACATTATGTTTTCTCCACTGAGGATCTTCAGTAAGTTTTGAAATAGCAAGAAAAACTTTTGGAGAGCCAGAGGAAAGCAAGCACTCCATGACGATTGAAGATTTTTAGCTGGTAAATGGAATTGCACAGATAATTGTGTCAGCTTGACATCAATCCTGGACATTCTTTGGGATGTGTGATTCTCAATTTAATTGCTGAAGAAATTAAGGCAATATAACGAATGCCAATTTACATGGATCTATGGAAAAGAGCTCATGGAATGAACTCAGCAAGTTTTATTAAACCGCCTGCAAACTGGGTTGAAAAAGCATTCACAGCAATGTAATGAGGCTGCTGTACACTGTCTGACTTACAAACTTGAGCTTGTTGAGCATGTCTCCAGTTCCAGGGTTTTTTATCTCAGCAGAGGGGAGGTTAAAAGTGATGAGCTGCTGTCAGAAAAGTGCTCGGGAGAAGCGTGAGAACGGATGGCTAATCCAGCAAAGAGCGAAGACAAGATTAGACAGCAGGACCGTGAAGTTGGACAAATCCAGGCTTGAAATGTGGAACAAATATTTAAGGCAGAGCAATTAGGGCAATTAATCTTTTAGAGGTTTACAGGGGACCATGGTGCTCTCTCAGTCACCAGCAAATTTTTAAACCACAATTGGAAGATTTCCTTTATTAATTAATTTATTTATTTTTTTAAGACAGAAATACACTAGCGAAAACAAAACCTCTGAAAAGCCTAATGGCCCATCTCCTGCAAATCAGGCTAGATGAGCACAGCCGGCCTTGCTGACCTTATGAGATACCCCCTTATTAAAACTAAAGTAATTTTCATTCATTCTTCTGCCATCTGACATCTTTCAGGCATGCTAAAAGGGCTCAAAAGTGGATATAAATGAAATTGTAAAGTCTCTTTCTCTAAAACGAGGTTACGCACCGAGTTTACAAATGCTGTCAGCCCAACATCCTGCAGACTTTTGAGTCCGGAAGTGCACGGAGAATGCAGATGTACAGGCTTTATCAGCTCCGTATTATGCCTCACAATGTGAAAACGAATGCATGATGAGTGAATCCAGCACCCACGCAAATAACTGCTGCTTCCAGTTCCTAATGAATCACAGACCCAGAATGGGGTCAGAAGAATAGTTATTGTGGGAAAAAAAAAAAGCCCAGCTCAAATGGGCTGCTTTGCATGCTTGCTTGGGCCAGAGCAATCAAAGAGACACTAGTTGGGGAGATTAATGATATAATTTCAGCAGACAACTAACCCATGTATCCATGTGAATTTTTCCTCCCATATTTTTACATTTGTTTAAAGCCTTTATAAGAGACTTGCTTTTTAGCTACTTATTATTAAGCAACAGCAAGAGGGAGGAGAGGGAGGAAACCTCCCCAGTACAGAAGTCAACCAACATGAAAGATGCAAGTCAGTTGTACCTGCTCTCTGGTATCAGAGTAACAACTACAAGTTATGGGTCAACCCAGTCAAAAAGAGTGCAAGAGTTAATAATAAGCTGCAGCAGCAGGAGCTGGGTGGGCAAGACACAAGGGTTTCAACATCTTCTGGATGCAAATAGTCTCTGCAATAAGCTGATTACCTTCACTGAGCCTTTAGGATAGATTCAGTTGCACAGACTCGGAAAAGATTAATCAGGCACCAAAATTTCTGTAAAACTGGCCTTCAGTTGATCCGTGACATGATTTCCACTTCCCTTTCCCATGCAGTTTTGCACTTCTGCTCCCAAACATATGGTTTTATGGAGGAGGAAATTTCATATCCAAAATAACTGCACCAAGTCAAACCCTTTTTTTTCCCAGCATCTTACCCCAGAGGAATGACTGTCTGGTTGAAGCTGCCACAAGAGATCTCCTATCAAAAAGATAAAACATTCACTTTGAAATTTTTTTTTAAATTATTATTATTTTAATGCCATGGAGAGGAGGGACAAATTCCAATTTTGCTTCAACTATTTCTGCTCCAGCAGTGCTGAGTTATGTAGGGAAGGGAAGATGCAAAACATCAGGGTTCCTGCAAGGGAGACCAATCACTCTGGTCTGTGCTTCCAAAAAGGCAAGAGTCTCCTTTCCCTGTATTGGGCATCTGATAATAAAATTGCAGATCAAAGCAAGAGATGTGCTCCTGGCAGGGAGAGCCTAACTGCTAAAACACCATGGTAAAAACCCATCTGTATATTACGTGATGAAATGGAACATGCAGATTTCACCCTTTACCTTGACACACACTCCCTGAGATAGTGTGAAAAAATCAATGGGAAAACAAACAAATAACAGAACAATAAGCCTTTTATGCTGCTTTGATTTTTTTCCCCAATATTCAATAGTCCTTTTCTGAGATACAGAGGCACCCTAAGACAAAGTTGCCAAGAAAACAGCTAGTGTGTCATCTACCTACCCAGGTATTCACACAACCTACTCCCTAACAAGCCCCACAGCATTCCGGCTTGTATCAGCACTACTGTGGCAGCGGGACTGGCGCAGGGATCCTACCCCTGTACTCTGTGTGAGGTCATACATTGAGTCCTGGGCTCAGTTTTGGGCCCCTCACTCCAAGAAGGACATTGAGGGGCTGAAGCAAGTCCAGAGAAGAGCAATGAAGCTGGGGAAAGGTCTAGAGCACAAGTCTTGTGAAGAGCAGCTGAGGGACCTGGGGTTGTTCAGCCTGGAGAAAAGGAGGCTCAGGAGAGACCTTCTTGCTCTCAACAACTCCCTGAAAGGAGGTTGTAGCCAGGTGGGGCCAAATCTCTTGTCCCAAGGAATGAGGAATAGGACAAGAAAAAAACAGCATCAAGTTGTGCCATGGCAGGTTTATATTGGACATTAGAAAAATGTCTTCCCCAAAAGGATCATCAAGGCCTGGCCCAGGCTGCCCAGGGCAGTGGTGGAGTCCCCATCCCTGGAGGGGTTTCAAAGGCATGGAGATGTGGTGCTGGGGGACATGGTTTAGTGGTGACCTGGCAGTGCTGGGTTAACAGTTGGACTCGATGATCTTGAAGGTCCCTTCCAACCAAAACAGTTCTATGACTCTATGACTCCTCACTCTGCTGGGGTATGAATTGTGACAGGGTATGCATCTCATGTCTGCAGAGCAGAGACATCAAGCCTGAGCCTTTCTTCTGGGTTTGTACATTAATTGATATTGTCTCATGGATGCCCAAACCTGTGGAGAACAGGGCAAATTCATCATCTCTGATGCCTATCTAAAACTGGCCAAGTTGTCTCATGCAACAGTGTGTAAATGCTGTTCTTCATCCAACTTCTTGGTCCTTCGCTATGACAGTGGTGAGGCCACCAATAGTGGAGAATCCATCATCTTGTAGCTCTCCCAGGAGGGCTGTGTGAGCAGAACAGGAACGGAGGGACAAAAAGAACCGGGGGGAATTGTTGTGGAAGGAGGCAACAGAAAACAAGTCAGGGCTGTGCAGCAAATTATTTCTATGCTTATTCTGTCTCTTCAGAGCTGCACCGTGCAGCAAGGAGACATTGTGACCATTGTTTCCGAAAGTCAAGGTTGGGGAACATATTTCGTCTGCACCACAAGGTTTAAAAGAGCCCACAGCAATGCAAAGCTTCCCAACACCCATAGCACACTGGAGAAGCAAAACCTGTAGATACAGTCATTGCTGAATGAAACCCAAATTACCCCAAAATAGCATCATCTCCCTTGACTGCAATGAACAAGCCCAGATTTTTCATACAAAGTGCTTGGATTGAAGTGTCCAGGTTGTCTCTGCTTTCTTGATACATAAGTGACCCCCTGTCTGGACAACTTCAGGACTGCACCAGGAAGAGCTTTTGTTAAATGGACGTGGGCGAGTTGGAGGCATCCCACATTTCTAGGTGCCAAAGTATGGTTCATCAAGGCAAGCTCATCCCCTTTGCCCGTGCTTATTTCCTTCCACCCAAGTTACACACATTTAATGAATCACCTCATTTTTCTGATTTTCATGTGGCTGGGCCACATGAGCCCTCCTGGGTGTCCAGGCAGGAAAACTGAGGCAGAGGGGTGTGCTGCAACCCACCCTCCACAGCATCATTGATATGGTCAGCGTGGAACTGCACGGTACTGTTGTAATGGGGACAGGAACAACATAACCAAACATCACCCAGCTAGGAGATGTGACTTCAAGGTAATGCAAAACAAGCAAATACCCTTAAATAATAAAACCCTTGCTCTATGACATCCTCGAGACATTGAGCATATGTTGTATTGGTCGCCCAGGAGCTATGCCCTGTTCTTTATCTGTGGTTTTCTTCTTCCAGTCGTCTTCTCAGACACCACTGCCCTCCAGTGATAAGTGCTGGGAGATGAAAAGCAAAAACGCTTCAGAGTACCCTTGAAGACAGAGCCTTGTTACTGCCAATGTTTTCCCCTGTGTCTGCCAGGCTAAAGCAACTTTCCAGTTATTTTATCAAAAATACTTTCTGCCACACTGCAGCCTGCATTTCCTTCTGCTCCCAACTGAGGTAACAATCCCAACACATCTGGGAGCCACTTCCCACCAAACACAAAACCGTAAGATCTTCTTGCCACTGAGCTATACCATCGCAGCCCCAAAGTGCTGGTCACGTTCCTACAGACACGGGACAAAAGCTGCCCTCTAATAATTGCACAACAATTTTGTAAAGCAGGGTTACCCACCCAAGCCTCTCAAGAGCTGTTTGCTCCTTCACAGCTTTTCACAATGCTGCCTTCACAAATTGCTTCAAATCTAACTTATTTGTGCTTGCCACATTTCCACAAGAGTCTTCCCAGTGCACAGATTTATTTTAACTTTCAAGAAAAACACAGACTTTAGCAAGAGGGAATATTTGACTCTTTTCCTCTTTCTAGCTTTTTTTTTTTAATAGATACATTCTTTGGTGATGCAGTCTAGCAACTTCCCATCAGCCTTATTTGAAGCATAGTGTCTCTTCTCGCATCTTTCTCTGCACCACAGTAGCTTCTGACATGCCTTCAAACCATTAAAAACAGCCCAGCCAGAAGCCTCCTTTCAGGATGAGTTTCTTAAGAGACCCATTCCTGCTACACTTACTAACTCTAGTTATTAAAGTTGCATTTTGGCTCAATAATTATACCAAAGACATCTACAATACACCCAAAATTTGGCACACACCTTAGGCCATACAGGTGGTTTGGGATCGCAGGACATGAGCTGCTCAAGACATCCTTCCTACTTTCATACACCTCAGGATAAACAGTACAGAGCATGGCTCTTGGGCCAACCCTCAGCATATGAAGGAGATTATAGAGAAGTTTTAAGAAAGAAGTTTAAAGAAAGAAGTCTAATACTGACAACATCACATGCAGATACATAAAACAGAAAATATAATTACGAGATATGGACCTGATCCCATATTACAAACAATGCAACAGGATCTATTTACTTTTTTAAACAGAATTTAGACACTGATTGGACATTTAACTTCCTGGAAGCAATTTTAATCTTGGAGGATTTTATAGAAACTCTGCTAACAAATGACAAATTGCAAAATGCTAATGAAAATAATTCAGAATCCCCATCCTGTTGCACTCACTGGAATCAATCACAGCCTCACACTGTACTCCATTACTGAAAAAATATGCCAGAAAACTCAGATATTAAGATCCTGATGTCCTGAACCTACTTCCCACCTGCACAGTTACCTTCTGAGCTTTTCTGTGAACACTTTGTTTTCTACCCATGTGTCTGCATGCTGTTTGAATCTTACAGTTGCATGATTAGGCTCTAATTAATTTACTGCTGTATGGGACGTTGCAGGTGGATGTTTTTACCCCCTTCTACATACCAATGTCTCAAAACTACACACACACCAAGAACAAAAGAAACCAAATTAAAGTCAAATGGGAGGCAAAACTTTCTTTATGCTTAGTTACATCTTGAGTTTTTCTTTTTTTCTCCCATCTCTACCCAAATTGTACATCAACACAGGTCAGGAAGACCTTAATATCGTGCTCACCCACTGCTGTACCAGGATGCACATCCATAATGTGTCTCTATAAAAGCTGAAAGGTTTCCAAGCCCTGGAGAGAGCAAGCAGCCCTTCTCCAGTGTACATATACATACATATCTATATCTATATAAAACAGTCTGCAATGCTCCTCACATCTTTAATGGATGCTGCTAATGGACCCTCACTCTTTCAGAGGTACAGTAGCATCTCCTGGGAGGGGAAACACAACATGAAGCTGCTTCAGCCTGTTCATCACAGCTCATCATCTTTCAGGAAAGCCATCAGCTGTGGTTTAGGACTTCATGTAATATCCTGTTCTAATTGACATTTATACCAAATGAGAAGTTATACCTACTCTGTTACATAGGAATCAAATGCATGGGAACACATTGCAAAAGGCCCCCTCCCTCTCCCCTCCAAACCAATGGTGTCTTTACCAGCTGAGCTCAACAGCAGAGGATTCAAAGGAGCATTTTTACTTAGCCTGACATTGTTTAAATCAGTTTATTTGTGCTACAGTGAAACATTTTCCCTCGACATGCATTTTTGGGGATTTATTCAAACTTCTACCTGAAAAGACAGGAAGCCACTTGGTAATGAAGCAGATCTTGTTAATCTAATCATCGAGCAGCAATCAAAACTGAAGCTGGTGGATGCAGCAGAATGGGAGTTTAGTGGGGGGATGGCAGACCTAGTCCTGACCACAGGCTCATCAGGATGTCACTAGAGCCTGCACCAAATGCAGGCTTGTCCCTCCCTCGCTGTGCAGCATCTCTGCTCTCCCAGACTATCAAAGGTTTGGTCGACCCTCTTCCTATGAGGTCCAAGTAGAGTCACAACCACCTTGCTGGCAGATTTAACTTAAAAGAGTTCATCATTCAGGAGCACCAAGCCACTAGCATCTCAGAAACCCCAGAAAGAAAAATTTTGTTTGGAGGGTCTCTGGTCCACTCCCAACATGCCCAACATTGCAGCTACAGCTGGTTGCCCAGGGCTGTGTCCAGGTAAGTTGGGGCAGAGCCCACAAGCCACAGCATTGGCAGGACAGACTTGGGTGATGACTCACAGAGTCCCTTTCTCACTCAGGTATGTGACCAGCACCTGATCTTTCCACCTCTAAAGAGTCCACTGGACTCAGCCAAGAGATTTGATTGCACTACTGGAGAGGTTGTTCCCCCTCTTGTAGTAATTTGCACAAAGCTTTGCCCCAAATATAGATTTGACCAAAAAAAAAACACAAACAAACAAACAAACACACAAAAAAAAAAAAAAAAACCAAAAAAACCCAAACAAACAAAAAAAAGAACAACAACGCATCATTTGTGCTTGCAGATCCTCATGGATGGGTCCAAAGCATCCTACCTCCTGTTACCACACACACAGTCCTAAGCTCAGCCACCCTCCTCTGTCTTTTTTCAGCATGGCCTTCACATGCCCACACTTAATTTGTGACTAGAGGGTTTTACTACTAATGGAACAAATATGCTCAAAGAACATTCACGAGCAAAACATAGAAAAACCCTATTTAAAAAAAAAAAAAAGCAGTTCTCATCTTTTCCAGCCAGGAGGTCACAACAGAGGGTAAAGCTTTTTAAGAAGCCCTTTGCCAAGCTCTGTTAGATGTTTTCCAGGGTAGGTGTATTAGATATATTTCCCTGCATAAACTCTGCAGGCAACCAAGTGAATATCTTGGGAAGGCTTTTTCCCAAAGTTTCTCATTAGTAAAGCTGTGAAGACGGACTCGCAGTCTTATATTAGTCCTTTCTATCTCATTTTACTTTGATGTATTTCACCATCCAAGGGATTTTTCATGAGAGAATTACCTTTTCCATAGTCGAGTTCTGACAAAAATGACACTTGCTGTGGCTAAAATGCAGCCAACTAAAGAGCAGTAGTGGCCAAGCAGTTTACAATACCATATATGCCCACATCTACACACTGCTTTTGAAAATGCAGCAGCAAGGGAGACACAGGACCCTTTTTCTCCTCCAAACCAAGTGACGTCCACAAGCTGCCACAGAAAAACAACACAACGCATTTGCTAGATCCTGTCTCCCTTTTTTAATTTTTTCTTTTTTTTAATACATCACATATCTGAAAGAGAAAAGCATTTTATCCCGACGCTGCCTGGGAGCACAGCTATAGGTTTAAAGCTTACATGTAATCACATTTTAAGGGATTCAGAACCAAAGCAGGCAAGCTCTGGGCAGGCGGAAGGTGGGTTATACGGTAATCTGGCAGCTGCCTGAAAATCTGTCTGCCTGTGGTTTAGTCCCCCAAGGGAGGCTCCAAAAGCCTCATGACTTGAGGCATTTAAAAATAGGCAGAAGGAAGAATTTGCAATGACGCCACTGGGAACAACTCAGTATCAGCTGGGGATGGGCAGTGGCAGCTCATCCCCTGCCTGTCCCCGGCTTGATCCTGCCACCAGGGACTAGGTAGTCACCCAGTGCACAGCGTGGTGTTGGTATGAAGGTGCTGAGGCCCAGCAGGTGATGCATGAGCTGTTAGCCACAATGGTAATGATCAGGTTTGAGATGCTGTGGCACGCTGCTTTAAGCTTTCCTTGGTGCAAAATCGAGCAATAAATAGCAAAGCCAAATATGTCAAGTTTTCATTAAAAGCCACAGAGAAAATTGTTAATTCTGCCATCTTGCCCATCCTTTTTCGTAAGGGCCAGGGATTGTATCAAATAATCTGACTTTTTACATGATTATTTTATATATTTATAGATTAATAAATACATGCTTGATATTATTTTTGGAGAAGGTGGACAGCAAAGCTCGATTTAGCTGCTTTTGATGCGCTGCCAAAGCCGTGAAGAAGCACCAAATGGATACAATGGCAAAGGTGGTGTTGGTCACCAAGGCTGCTGGTGACAGACAGACGGACGCCTAGCTGTACCCGGCAGAGAGGTGCCATCCAATGCCCTTCAGAAGTGCGATATCCCCGGGATGCGGCTTGCTTTTCAGGTCTCCCAGGAGCCAAAGGAAAGCAATGCCCAGGGAAGTGGGAGTGGTAGCTTCAGCCCATTAAAAATTAAAAGAAGGGAAATGGTTTTAATTGATTAACCGTAAACATTTGCTCCTCTCTCTCTAAAATCCTTCCGCTGACCTTGGCCCTCTCGAGGGATCCAAGGACCTGTGCTGTACCTCTTCCAACAGTGTGCAACAACCCTCGTCTTCAAACTTCACTTGGTATCCTTCACTGCTTGACACCACAGACTAAATTGCCCTGTCTAAATAGAGAGGACATCAATTGAGTAAAAAGTCCAGCTCCCATTTCAGTCGCTCCCTTTGCAATATTTTCTAGCTCTCCCCAAAGCAACACCCGGGAAAACTTCCCTCCTTCAGATTTTCCCCTCTTTTTGGGCCAGTTACACGCCACTGACACCACAAGCAATGAGAGCAGCATTCATTCTTATGCTGATATACTTAAATCAAACAAAACCTTTACAATCTTTGGTGTAGGTCACCTAGGGATGAAGCATCCAAGGAATGCACTGTTGCAGCACGCCAGGAGCAGATCAGTGATGGGTAAATGAGGAAAGAGGGGCTTTTTTTTAGGGTAGTAATTAATGTCAAAATTACTGCTGTCCCCCAAACCCTTCCTCTGAGCTTTGGAAAGTGATGCTGATTCTTACACTGATAATGTTAAAAAAAACCAGCAGATACACAGAAGACTCAGAGAAAAAAAAACCAAACTGTATGTTTATAGACTATTTAAGGCATAGCTGCTTAGCAGTATTAATTAGACGAACTATGGTTCCAAAATATCCTTTCCTTAGCTTAAAGACTATGTCCTTAACATAACTGATGTGTTACATGCTTACCCCCAGCAGTGAAAAAAATAAGGCAAATGCTCATTTTCCAGCCTCCCAAGGCCTCAAGGGACAGCGGTTACAGGTACTGAAGAAGCGGTTGGGTTGTTTTTCACATGGAGGCCAAATGCGGGATCGATATTGCTTTAGTGGCTGGCAAATGATGAGATCATGTCTAAATTAATGCAACTCAGCCACCCAGCTGGGAGACGAGTTCCCAGCAAGAGGGCCGAGGAAGGAAGCAGCACAGCCTTGGCTGCCACAGGAAGGGAGAAACTCTCTTGCCATGCAAGAGAGGAGCAAAGTTGGAGCAAAGCATGGGTGAAGCCATCAACTGACCAGCCCCCCCCAGCTTCAGAGGTGATGGCGATGGCCACGGCAGGCAAGCTGTAAGCCAAAACCATGTTACGGGGGAGGGAGAAGTAATGAAAAAGCACAAGGTTGTGCAGGGGATTCCTTTGCTTTTGGTTCATGCAACCCAAGCAGCCCTGTCCAGCTGTAAGGGAGACCTTGCCTTGACTTTTAGTCTATAGACATCCCAGATTGGCCAGTTTTCACCTTCTGTGTGGTCAGTCCTGGCCTGAGCCATACCCAAAGCCCAATTTTAGCAGGCACGAGGTGGATTTATCCTGCCACAGCCAACATTAAACACCAGATTATTGCAGGCATTTGAGCCAGGAGCTGTATGAAGTTGAGAGCATCTGCTCCAGTCCTCCATCCATAGCACTGTATAGACCGCCTGAGGCTTTTAATATTGAGTTCAAATACCATGGGTGAATACACACTCTTAGTAACACAATCCCCCCAGATATCTCAGACATGGTGGAAGGGGGAAAAATTATAGATTAATGATGTAGTTTCATCTGGAAAACCATCTCCAGGATGACTGGGCCAGGGCTGGGGAGCTGAAACTACAATACACCCTAATACCTTGCCTTAAATGTTAGACCCCACTGCCATCTTGTGGCAAATGCTTCCCAAAAGAAAGTAGAAAAGGGGAAAAGCCATTAAAAAGTTGCTGACAAAGTTAGCTGGCGCAGCAAGGAAAGATGGGCAAGTTATTGGGAACAGGATGGAGAGATTCATCACTTCTCTTAAACGATGCTGAGACTGAATGTATAGCACCATGCAACATACAAGCTGATGTGGAAAAAAACAGAGATAGGATGGTGCAAACTAAATTTGCCAAATTGAGGGTATCATCGCATACATAATTGCACATCTAAGGCATATTTGCTTGTACAGCCATGACTGCCTTTTAGTCCTGGCTCTGGCACATGAATACTGGCAAAGATTTAGTCACTATTTCAAAACATTTAACAGTTTCCAAAGTAATTTAGCATGGTTAATTTAGCACCCTGGTTGGAATAAGGCTTGTCAACCCCAATAGGCAGGATTAAGATGGAATTAGGTACTGCACCTCTGAATTAAAGAGCGCAGTTGCTGGAATTTACCGAGAGGATGATTTAAAAGCCAGAGATTATGGCTCACATTGATCATTCACGTGGCATGAAGCATCTTTGGATGCTCAAACCCCACAGATTAGCACCCCTCAGGTTTTCAAAAAGCCCCTCACTACAGGAATGAGGCAGTTTTGAAAACCCCACGGCCCTTATCTGGCTGTTAGTGCCAGGCAGGATCATCGAGTACACCTCAGTGGTTACTTTTTGCCTCATTTATCATGTACAGCGCTCATGCCCTGGCAGAGCCTTTGCTTAGCAACTGGGAATCACTTCCAGGGAACCGCTTTCTGAGGCATTAGCAAAGTGCCTCGATTGCTGTATCATTCAGTCACATCACGCTAGAAAAAAGAACGGCAAATTGTTTTTCTTTCTTTGTACTGAAATAAGCAACTGCCAGATGCTGCATCAGACAACACTGAACCCATGTATGATCCTAAACAGTTAGAGGGTTTAGGTACAAGTGAATAAAAACCTCACTGAACAAACATGAATTAACAAATCATTTATAAGAAGTGTGTCTCTTTCCTCAGCACAAAGCTCCATGAGCAGGAATGGATCAAGAAAACAACAAGGAAGAATTGTATTTTGAAAAACAGACACAGAAAGTGGCAATCGATCAATACAACTAAGTTATTGGGAGGAATAATGGCATAAAAACCTACTTCCAAACAAAACAAAAAAACAACCAAACAAAAAGAACAAGTCTTTCAAGACATTTCTGTTTCTACAGTCCCTTTCTTTGGATCTTTGCAAGTCTTTACAACTTTGACTCCACTACACGTGGCAGGTGTGGGTTACAAGAGGCACAACACTTTGCTGGAGTCAAACTCCATTGCTGGGATTTAACTACTTTTTGAGTTTGTTATCCTATTTACTAGTTTCAACTTCCTGAGATTTTTAAGTATTGGTCCATATTTCAGACAAGCTTGCTCTAAATAAAATGAATTACACTGTTGGTAGCTATATCTTTGTCTTCAGAGATGAAAATGCATTTGAAGGTTGATTGGGATAAAAACGTTTTTATTGGCATTAATTTGAAATCAACACACAAACCAGACAGGTCTAAATGTTGTATTGGGGGCTTTTCTAAAACCCAGAGACAACTTTCATGCTGCAAAGAGGTGTTACCTGTCTTCAACCTCTCAATGACCTGAAGGCTTGTGGGATGAGCAGTTTAGAAGATGCTATCAGCTGCCGTCGCTAAAACACAGGCAGGAGTCTGTTACAGACCTGTAAGTTACCCCCATAAATAAATTAGCCATAACATCGTCAGCAGTTTTCAGAAGCAAAAGCCAGAGAAACCCAGAGAGACATTGAAGGGAGCTGGCACCAGACAGACCCACTTATAACCCCAGCTGGCATCAAAAACTGAGAAACATCGTCATCCTCTTGGCAGAGGCCAACTGCAGCAAAGCCCTTTACCCTCAGTATCCAGGATGCTGTAGCAGCAACCTGGAACCACATCAATGGGTAAGACACTGTCCATGAAAACACAAGTGGAGTTAACCCACTGGTGGGTATTAATTTGGGGGCAATAAAGGGGAAAAAGGGCAGGCTGTGGGTGCAGCGTGCTCAGTACAACATGCAGCTGCCCATCACTCTTCCCACAATGAGATGGGAGTGGAATTAAGCGGACCTTAATTAAAAACCAAGAGCAATCCCAAACTAGCTTGGTTACTATTGTTTTGGCTACCACGACCAAGGCCAAGGTATGGGAAATTGCCAGGGGATGAAGTGTGCCAGCCCAAAGGGCAACAGGAAATGTCTGCAGGTCCCAACCAGAATTTTTCCTGCACTTGAAACAGCACGTCTGGGTGGTGGGAACAACACAGGACAGGGCAAATGACCTTCACAACATCACATAGACATGGTGTTTTCTGGTGCTGACTGCCAGCCCAGCCTGGGAGCAGCAGGAAAAAGTCTCAGGCAAGGATTAAACCTCACTAGAACAATCAGCAGGTTCAATAGCTTCTAAATGAGTTCATAAACACAGGTGGGTAGCAGGATCCCTGCTATTATCACAAGTGACAGGTCACTATCACTTTCCCCTGTGGTAGTTGTGGTTTAGGATGATCACAGCCTTCAAAAAAAGCAACAACAAAGGAAAAAGTTGGACCTGGGTTTCTTCTTTGGCTAGATATGTGGCCTCCACTTTGAGATGGGGGTGTGAAGGGATGAGCTAACCCAGGGAAGGACAAACTGACAGGCTCTGACTGCATGACCAGCAGTCACACACCTCCTTGGGCATAGCTGTCTGTTTTATTAAATTAGCCCATACAGTCAGGAAAGAGAGTAATAAATTTTAAAAAAGCCCCACACCATCTGCTTCTCATTCATCTTTAAAGGAGTAATGGTCTCATTAGCACAGGAGGGGTGATGGCAAGGTACATTTTGTGAGAAGACTGAGGGTGTGGATCCACACCCAAACACACCTGGCTACAAGAAATACTGTCAGGAATGATTTTGCTTAAATTAATCATTATGCACTGAAGAAATCAGACCGTCTCGTACTCGGCAAGCATCAGTGACAGCTTCTGCTGAAAGGAGGGTGACACTGGGTCCCAAGCACTGCAGTCGCACAGAACTCCCGTGCTCCTACAGCAACTTCCCCACCACCCTCAACTCCCCCGGGAGCTGGAGCAGCACCGCGCTTCCCCCTTTTCACAAGGTGTATGGAGGCAAGAGTCACGCCCTTCAAAATCTTCTAGACCCCCGTTTGAGTGAAGCAGACCCACATCCCTCAAAAAAAAAACACATCCGTTTGTGCCCGACACTGGCGCAGGGGGGGTAACCGAAGGCAAAGCACCCTTCAAAGACCAAGTTTTAGGTTTGGTTTTGGGGAGCATTTTGGGGACCGGGACACACACACACACAGCACCTGCCCGGGGGATGGGACGGGCGAGTGCTGCCCACCCGGGGCTGGCTCTCGGGCAGCGGCCAAACAACTTCCCGGCCCAGCTGCAAACTTTTCCCAGCGCCGTGGAGGCACCGCCGCCTCCCTCCCAGCCCTCCCCCGTTCCGGCCGAGCATCCCCCCGGGGAGCCGGAGCGGGGAAGGGAAGAGCAGGGGGGCCGGGCCACCAGTAATGGGTTATCCGATCCCCCGCAGGGCTCCTTCCCTACGGTTAAAAGTCCTTAATGCGCCCGGCGCTTCTGCAGCCCCCCCGGGCACAATCGATACCGCTTCTCCGGGAACCAGAGCCGCGGGGTGTGCACGCGCGGTGTCCCGCCACCCCTCTCCCGGCCACCCCACGCTCAGGAAGGGGTTTTGAGGGGAGGGTGATGATGGGTGCGGGGGGGGGGGGGGGGGGGGGTGCGCTTCCTTTTCCGTCGCCCGTGAGGGGGTTTTGGAGAGGCTGGGGGTGGTGTGGGGGGGGGCGGTGGGTCG